>DF240941.1:39130-95448 GCA_000507305.1 Breviolum minutum Mf 1.05b.01 | reverse complement strand
GCATGTATCTTAGCAGTTTGTTTGTATGTTTCTCTTTGCTTGAGTGCTCATTGTCTTTGATGTGCTTGACGGCTTAGAGTGCTATAGACAGGGGGCCCTTGGTTTCGAGCCTCGCGTTGCCATGCCCGCGTATCGATTATATAAAAGCATCGTTGCGGGTGCTAGTGGAAGAGTTGGTGAGGCGCGGTAAACATGAAAGTTGCAACAGATATGACTTGAATCTCTACTCTGGGGCGTTTGAAAACATCATCCAACAGGTGGAAAAGTAGGTTCCAGACTAGTCGTTTTCAAAATTTGACAGTGTAAGATGTACACCAAAAGCAGGATCCTCTTCTAAGCCTCATTTTTCAGGGGGTCAACCCTCTTCTTGTCTTGCTTCATCCTGGTAGGAGCTCACCAGACAACTTCTTCTATCACCTTTGTGTCAAGAGGTGCCTTTGAAACAGAAGCTGAAACTGCAGCAGTCTTTGTCTACAAAAAGGATGGTGATTTTTGTTGAGATTTTGTCGCAAATCTGAGATTTGCAGGAGATCTCCATGAGATTTCCATAGATTTCAAAAATGGTGAAGCTGTGATCAGGTGCATGCAGTGACCAGGCAAAAGATCACTGCCTTTAATGAGCGTCTTGGCAAACAGGCCGTCCAAAAGGGTTTTCCACCAACCAGAGTCACCAAAGGGCAAAGACTCGATGATTTCAAGTTATTTTGGATGAATCTTGATGAGGTCGAAAGCGATGCGAAGGTTTTTGACATTTCATAAATGAAGTTGCACAGTATAAAAAACATGTTCCCAAAAATAGGGCCGTATACTTGAAAACACAACAAGCAAAGCAGATAGGAACTATATTATATACCTATAGCCTGTAGGTATAAACATATTACGATGTATATATACACCAATTGCCTTGATACCCAAAGCACTATAAGAACCCAACTCCATGAGAGCAAAGGCTTTCCGCCTCAGCAAAGCTATCACAGCACTTTGGTGACTTCAGTGCCCAGAAGTTGGATCGTTGGGTGTGAATTGTTTTTTTTTGGGATTAAAAAACTTGACCAAACAGGCAAAACAACCATATCAATAGATTATTTATGAAGAATAAGTGAAACTTTCATGTAGGGTTTTGGAAAGGTATTATTTGGAAAGGTGAACATGCCTGTTGTATTTTTTAAACTTCCATCATCAAAATGGATTTACAATTGGTTTTCACTAAGTTACAGCTGCCACCACTGATGCAAAGCAAAGAAAACAGATATTACGAGAAATCATAGGTAGAATGGTGGTACCAACCCCATATACACCTTATATATAGATAGTGGGTATTTATTGGGTTCTATGTACATAGAGGGAAATACATGTTCCCATAAAATCCCATAAAACTGGCATATACATTCATGAGATTTTCGTCAGGTACGGAGTCCTGTGGCTTAGACACGTCGTTCAAGGGGATAGATGCGGCCAGGGGTGCCCAGTTTCTTTCCCCTCTTCATTGGTTGCATGGGACATTTGTTTTATTTTTTGTTTTGACTAGTTTTTTTTTTCATTAATGCCGGATTTTCTTTCTACAGATTTTCGACATTTTGGGACCGTACTTGGTTGGTAAGCTTTCATCTTTTCATGTTTTTCATTTTGAGCACCCCCTTCCAGGCATTTTGCGTTTTGGGTGCGCGTTCGTGGCTGAAGCCTCAAGACCAACAGGTTGGTAGGAGATGATTTGCGAAGTTTTTTCTGTGACTGCAGGTCCGATGAAAAGGAGCTGGCAGCCGTGGACCGTGATGCGATTCTCCGTTTTGTAAGGTTTGGTTCCACAGGGATGTGATGTGATACGGTTGATGGAAGAAATCCTGCACAAGTTGATATGGTATTTTACCGTTTACCCCATTATTTACAGGGTTTCATACATGTGAGGTGGTGCAGGATTTCTTCCGTCAACAGTATCATGGGTTTTGAGTCAAAGATAGAATTGAAAACCTCAAGGCTTTGCGAGGCTGCTGGTGTGCCCCATATCTCTGTGCTGAGTTCTGTTGCGGACCTAAAAATTGATGATGTCTTGACTTGCTGATCAGCCTTGTCTTTTGCCACCTAGCAGTATCTCTTTTTTTCCAAAGAGTCTTCTTTTTAAGTCTAGCAAGTCTGGTATTGAAATCAGTGAAATCCAGTATATATACGTACATATATACGCATAGATTTGAGAATCTTGTGAGGATACTTGGAGTTGCATGTGACGTGGTGGTAGTCATCCTCCCAATAATTGGCCTACTGTGCCTTTCCTACTTCTGAGGTGTGGGCAAATCCTCGCAGTGCACTACCATTTGCTCGTATACAAGGAACGTATCTTTGACTTGTAAGTCTAAAGTCTTGAACATTTTTCTAAATGTGAACGTCTTTTGTTTATTTGTTGTCTTCCGTTTCTCTTCGTTTATTCCTTTTTTGTCTGTTGCTTTTTGCGTCAAGTGGCCTGTCTGTGGGGATGTCTTGAACCATCCTATGGAAGCCTTGATAGGCGAGACCATCGAGGCACTGCACGGGTGATTTTCTGTGTGACAAGAAAAAGCAAGATGCAGCTATTGAGTCATTCATAACTTGCCTTCTTTTTGATGTGGCTTCATCACTGATCCACTGTGTGCTGTGCATGAACGAAAGAAATCTAAAGTCCTGAGCTTAATTTGAACTTCTCCACCCCAACAAAAATGACAGGCCATCGCGGATATGAAGTCCTTTAAGCGGATCTCCATCTTTCAACCTTCTGCTGTGACAGGCACAGCCAATGTGAAGATCACTTCATAACCAAGTTTGGTATCCACGGCGTTCCATTGGATGTTGACAATGAAGATATCAGTTGGGTTACGGGGAAACTGCGAATGTTTGCCCCTGAAGCCTGTAGCGGCTTGCTTTTTTGCAAGTAAATAACACACATCTCTAGCGAAGAATTGCACATGGCAGTCGTATGGAACTAGGGTTTCTCTTGAAACAGCTGAATTTGTTGCTCTAACATTCAAGAGGCACACGAAATGCGGAGGATGACATTTGGAAGCACAGCCGGACACAGGTGGATGATAGATCCAGTCTCATCTGCTAGGTGCTGATGGCCGACTAGTGAGCTCAGGGAGTTCAGTGCTGGCCGCTTTGCCAAAAAGTTGGAGGTTGGTGCAGGACGTTTCAGCATGTTTCAGCTTGGGTTTTCAAGTTTTCAAGGAGATTTTGGGGATTTGGGAGACACATCCAAAGATAATATGTATGTAATAATATTTGGATCCCAAAGTTTTATTTCTACATATGAATACATATTCATATGAGGCAAAGCCAAATGATTGTTTAGGCAGCTCAAGCAACTTTAAGAAGCAAATCACGGGGTAGTGAGTTTCAGTGTCCAAACTTTCAGAAATTTAAGGGATAGTGCCTCTACCTTTCCGACGGATGTAACCTGTTCTAGGGATGTTACATGTAAAGACCTCGGTAAATGGAGGGATAACCATCATTTATGCCTGACACAAAAATTATCCAAGACGTTTCTTGTTTGGAACAATTTTGAAACAAAACTCCAACTTTCTTTGGTATGCCTGCGGTTGCTCAGGGAAACTTTCTGTGGCACTCCCTACCTGTGGCATCCCAGCGTCTTGACAGCAGTGACATCAAACAACTTGAGGATTGAGCAGTTGATCTGTGATTCTAAAGATTAAACGTATCCCCAAAAAGGATCTACGAACATCGAACATGACCATTTTTCTGGGTCCCTTTAGCACCCGAATTTTGAGCCATAGTCATTTATGACCATTTCCCCTTTTCCTTGCCCTACCTCTGTAAATGTTATCTGTTTTTATTCAGAATCTCAACCTTGACCTTGTGGCCGGAAAAGCTCTGACTGCACTTTGTTCGTTTTGTTTTGGTCATTTTTTGAGTTGCCTCTTTTTTTTGTCCCAGATTCATGCCTCGAATCTATCGTCCCATGGTCCTGACCTCAGGCGCTGTGTTTTCACGGTGCTGTCTTTCCCAACGGACCCAACAGACCATTGAGGTGATGTCGGAGTTGGCTTTGGCGATGCGTTTGAATGTGGAACTCTGCGATGCCTCCGAACGAGTGGAGAAGTTGAACTACAGGTGGCGATGAGGATTTTTTTTTGTCAAACAGAAAGGGGGGGTGGATTCTCCCGATGTATGGGAAACATCTGGTAAGATATCAAATGATAAACCTAAGATGTTGGAGATGTCCGGTTTCTTGTAGGCGAATTTCAGATGTGCAGTGTGTTCGTGCAAAAGAAGTGATGTTGGAATGTTGTTGAATTGGTGCAGCATTGCATTGGCTTTTGTTGCAGGGATATGATGATGATCATTGGCAAAGATGCTGACATTTGATGCTCAGCTCTGGTGATGCAACGAGATTTCGCAGGCCCGGGAATTGCAAAGCAAAGCAGTACCGAACGTGCCGACCCTCCAAATCTTGGACATATTAGGTTTCGTCGAGTTTGTGGGGCAAAACCAGTCGATGTTCTTGAACGTTAAGATCTATAGTGACATATATATGAATATGTAATAGTATGTAATGATATGTATGCATACTGTATATACGTACACATTTGGAGTTGTTGTTCAAAGTCCCATTTTGAAGATAAGACCTCCAACATTCAGATTGCTTTTCCAGCTTTTTTGCATGACGAGGTGGATCCAAGTTCAACGGAAGCCGAGCAGCAGAGGGCTAAGCAGCAACGGAGCAACGGCGATGAGTCCAACGAAGATGGGACGGCCGGACCGCAACGGAGATTTGGTGATCCACAGTTACCAATGGAAAGTGATGGAAACTGCAAGTGTTGGTTCCAGTTGTATGGTTGTAAAACTGCGACTAGAAGTATAGCTGTTAGAAAAGTTGCTGTTTTAGTGTAGTTTTTCTTTGTTTGTGAGTTTTTTTTGAAAGGAACTGCAACAGACACCTGTGAATGAAACGTGCTGAATTATTTGCAGTTGCCATCTGAAACCTGGGGGGCCCATCATGTCGGAAAGTGGCAGTGCTCTGATTCAACTGACAGCATTTGAGTGTCCGCTCAGACATAAAAAGGGGGAGGTTGGGTCAACATGGTCAAATGGATTTTGCCATAAAAGATGGTGAGCTGAGCCCTTTGAGGGAATGTATTGCTTCATCCCAAACGAAAAAATGGGACCCTTCAACGAACTGAGGTCGTGTTCAATGAAGGGTCCTATCTCAGTAAGCTGCCTCAGACTTCATAGCCTTGCTTGGTTCCGGCAAGAGAGAACTGTGCATCCAGGATGGTGTTAAAATTTATATATAGAGGAAAGATCTAGCATCCAATACAATTATAGAATTCATTGATGTTTCACACTTTTACAATCATTTACATCAAGCAAGTATACTCTGAACCACGTCATGCCTTTGGATTGTTAAAATTCATGGCGGGTAACGGTTGTGTAACTGCCATCGTGGCTGAGGTTGAAGCCCCTCCTGGTCTTGGAAAGATGGAACCCTTGATGGAGTGCCTTACCAGTATTTTGCAAGAGCAGGTTGGGGCAGAACTTGTGAATTTCCGATGTCAGAAGAAGTTTTTCTGGCAAAAACAGATTGGGAAAATACATGAAAATACTGGAGGACTGGTGGTAAGAAATTGAACTCTCTCAATTTTTGTTGGGTCTTCCAGAGATTCCGATGACAACGAAGATGTGCATGGATCAGAGTTCGTCTCAGAGATTCACGTGTTCAAGAGTTCATTTCCCAGGTTGAACGTATCAGAGTTTCACCAATGGACATAGGAAATGGTTACAGTGTCAGCCAAACCATTGAGTTGAACACACTTTTGTTGTGGCATTTTGGTTGTTTCTATTTCATCCTATTTCTAGCTGCTACATTCAAGAGGATCACTTCAGATCAAGCTCAATTCACGGCTTCCAGGACGTCCGTGCCAAGATGGAGGCAGATGCTGATGGCTTTCTCAGCATCCAGCTACAGACTTAAAATCTTCAGGTGCCCCTCCATCTATCAGATTTTAAGCCACCCTGGGCTGAGGTGGCTGCTGAGTACCAAGTGCCTTTGCCGCAAAGACAGTTGGAGCTTGTTTCTTGGAATCCCTATTAGGCCGTAGAGCTAACAAAAGGTGCAGCATAAAGACATGCTTTTAGTACCACTGGTTGAAGAAGAACATGATCAACATCTGCTCTTGAGAGCGACATGAGCAGGCCTGCTTTGAGCATGAAATGCAATGGAGATGCAAAATGCTTGGTGACAGCTATTGAAAACCAGGCCGGGGAACAGCCAAAACCGAATCCAAAACAATTGATAGGAAATCCCAGCACCACTAGGAAGGATGCAATCTGCATATTTCAGTTTTGCTTTGGAATCATACATCTGCTATAAGTCTAGGAGTTACTGTGAAAATACATATCTTTGGGAGCTTGGGATACATGGCAGGATGGCCCGATCCAGTTGGATGAGGTGCATCCACCTGGAAGCCACCAGGGTCGGGAAACGAAGGATTGGTTTGCATTCTATTTTTTTTGCTGAACCACTATACGACAATCCCAATACAGACAACTTCTGAACGGGTTCTTGGGGTCCCCATGTTGAGGATGAACACTCTGTGAGAAATTTTAGACAGAATGCTTACACTGCCTGCCAAACATCAACGATTTCTTCCAAGCATCCTGATGAAAATCTTTTCGAAAGAAATATCCAAATGTTTTCAGACATTTGGATTCCCTTTTTAACAACCTTCCCGACCAAGCAACCCGAAAAAATCCATCAAGATGAACCTTCAATTGGCATCCTTTCCCCCCTCAACCATTCGCAGGGCCGTCGCCGGCTTCGTTGGCAAAGCTGTACAGAGCAGTTGTTGGCGGAGGATTGGTGGAAGTAGGATCAGTTGGATCACCTTAGGAGGGAAAATGCACTTCTGGTATTGGAAATAGTATCCTAAAACTCTTGGATCCAAAGAAAGCAATTTTTTGCATAAAGATGCAAGACAATGAGTGAAGGAGTGTTCAATCTAATCTTCTCAGCCAAGCTTAGATGGATGTCCTTGAAGCTTGGATGCGGACACCGTTTTGGAGCCTGTGCAACAACAGGAATTCTTCATTCCTTTGACTGATGTGACAACGCTGTCATCTGTTGTCTTATGACACTTGTGACAACATCGATCATCCCAAAGGTGTAGGGTTTCTTGTTTAATGTCATTTCGCTATGATCCTCAAACAGTATCACAGGCCAAGCGCTTGATGAAGCAGATGCCCTTTGGTGTTGCTTGATGCTTAGAGCACTGCAACAGTGCATCAGTTGAAATGCAGATTGATATAGCAGAAGCCATCATTGATGGAAGATTTCCTACACCAGTTGAGATACATGAAACTTAAATCCTAGCCAAAACACGTAAATGTCAAACTGGTGTAGGATTTCTTCCACTAGTACCACTTCTGTTCCATGCTGTTGCAGTGGTAACTTTTTTTTCCCAACTGAGGTGCCAATTGCGAGCTTCTTTGCTTTGCCATCACTGTCGCAAATGTTACACAACTGCGGCCAATGCGATGCTGAAGGTGGGATTTTGGGATATGAGTGCTGTGTATGATGTATGATCCTTTTACTCACCAGCCACAAATCATGAACTGGGTGGTGGTTTCAATTTTTTTAAATTTTCACCCCTATTTGGGGAAGATTCCCATTTTGACGTTCATATTTTTCAAAGGGGTTGCAAAAAACCACCAACTAGTGAAGCAATTGCTGCTGTTTCAACATCAAAGGTTTTCTTCGAAAAGCTTTGATGCATGAAGACTCCGAGCTTTTAGTGCAAGGCTCATTTGTTACGTCCTTAGCTTCAGATCGTTCCATGACTTCCATGGATAGTGAAACAAATCAAAGCTTCATAGCAATGACCTGAAAACAATCCAATCTGACTCAAACTTATGGACCCCTAAAAGATGATGGTTGGAATATACTCAAAATATGTGGATCTGTTTCTGTATGCAATATCAAGTCAAGCTGGGTACCCAGATTTATCACGGAAAATTTCACCGAGGTCGCTTGGCAGCCACGCAACGTCTCCACGTTGCGTAAGTCGATCGAGCGACTTTTCTTGGATCAGGATGGCGGGAAGGTTCCCCAAACATCCCCATGGAAACTGGGGAAAAAGGTCCATGGGAATCACTGGGAAGACGCTAACTTGGAAAGGATTACAGTACCTTTAAGGAAACAGTAGACAGTAGAGTGGAGTTTTTGTTTTTTTTGGTGTTGCACGAATTGCTTGATGGAAGATGGAGATGAAGAGGTCAAAGCTGGAGAAAAGTCAGGAAGATGGCTCTAAGAAAATCAGAAAATAGAGATATATAGAATGAATGGCTAAGAGGCGAAATGAGCCAGGTGAAGTTACTTTGAAGTTACTCATAAGGCAAAGTAGATGACCAACATCTAGGAACTTGCCACCTATTTTTCACCGTACTGTTTGTACAATCATCTAGTCATTTCTGAATCCCATCCTCATCTACACCTTTCACCTTGTAATCTGAGTGATGAATTCAAAATATCTCGATACTGCGGTGATATTCGGTGCAACAACAATTATGTGGTTGTATCCCAGATCCAGGCGAGGGAGAAACACGCCTAACATATCACTGATCGTCCATAGCAGGACCCGCAGCTACGTGAGAAGATTCAACAAACAGGGGAAGTGCCATTGACGTGGCCCGTGTCATAGCTCTGATTTGTGCGGTAGATTCAGCAGTTGGAGCTTTTCACTTCAGAATTTCTGATAAGGATTCTTGGACGCTATGCAGAAAGGTGCCATTGTGTTTTTTTGGATGCCTCAGTGTGCTTTTGTGACATCAAACTGTTTGTGCACAAAAAGCTGCCTTGAGCGTGAGGCTTGGTGTGCAGGGACATTACAATGATGTCACGTCTGAGGTCTGGGCAGATTCTTGTTTTCTCAGGAGGTTCCCGTCAATCAGTTCCATTTCTTGAGGAGTTGGCATTGGAAATTGCGAGCGCACTGGTGGACTCAGAGGTGGATAACTATGAAGTGTGGTTTTTATTAACAAGCTCTCTACTTCTTTGAAGCCCTGATATACGTGTATTACGTATATTTATCTTGTCTTATATATATATATATGTTTATACACTAAATGATGTAACTATATACTATATATACAACATTTTTAATAGTATATTTGGTTTATAGTCACGCTTGTCTATTCACGCACCCACAGATCCCATTATTCTCCAAACCTGGCTTCATTCCATTTTAGAACCCTGGAGCATGGATCATTGAATCTGAAGCTGAATTCTAGTCTCGTCACGTGATGCGACCCCACAAAAGGTCAGTCTATCGGTAAATGACCCTTGTTTCCAGGCTCATTTTTGAGGGTTGGTGGAACGATCAAATTGAGGCAGATAGGATCATCTTTCCAACAAACGACCAAAGAGATGATTCCTTGGAATCTGTTTTTACTCCAAAAAGAAACCGTTTTGGGATGCAGGGACTATCTCCGACAGTCACGTCGAAGCCACCAAAAACCTGACAGGTTCTACGTGTCGATCGCCGCAGCCTCACGGTGCGAAAGTGTCGCAGCCCTGAACGAGCTCCTGAAGAGATTCGGCCAGGCACTAGGAATTTCCAGCTCCCTTGGGCCTGGTCGAAGAATCACTTTTCTGAGGTCTGTTGATGTAGGACATATGAAATTTCTGAAGAAAACAGAGTTGGTCATAAGACTTTGGTGCTCTTAGTTTCATGTTGCAATGTTGAAACATTTCAAACCAGATTTATGAAGTGTCGCTTCTAAAAAGTTATGGCCTTAGAATTTATTTGTTTCCTACTCAATTTTCATTATTTCCATGAGACTTGTCAATTCCCTACGTGTTCACCCCATTTCAGGTTGCTTAGGCTAGTTTCTCGCAGTTTTTCACAATGTTTCACCCGGGTGGTCTGTTGGAGTTTGTCCATTCAACAGTGTGCTCGGTGGAAGTTTCGTTCACTTTTAAATCTCCAGTTCAACGAGCATAGCAACATATTTTTCAACTGGGTGGTTTAACCACCTAGCGAACCATAATTTACCTGTCAACTTTCAATCATTGGTTTTTAAGCCAATATTGCCATAGGCCATAGTAGATAAAATTTGCATCAACATGTCTTTGACCTTGCGTCTGTCTCGGTCCCTTCCCATGCCGGTCAAAGAATACAAAACATAACTTCATTTCCACTTTGGGAGTATAATACCCAGGATATAAATGGATATGAATCAAATACTGTCAACACTCCTCAATCATAATATGATTTGATCCTCATAAATCGTTTCAGGACCCAACATTCACCCATGACATGACGGATGCCTCTCCAAGACAGGTGAGAATCAGGAAGTCTCACAGGTTGAAGGACAAGGTGCACGTCGAGGTTCAAGTCGCAAAGACCTCAGGTCAGCAATTGCTCACCTTTCTTTGGCGCAAAAGTTACTAATTATCTAATTTTTGCTTGGTTTTGGCAAGCCTTTGTCAGTTTTTTGGTGCTCGGAATGAACGCAATGGTAAGTGTTTGTTTGTTTTGAGGGTGGGATCAAACATTCTGATGAGATTTTGGTTCGTTTTTTGCGATTAGGATGAAATGATCCAGCGAATCACAGGTGACTTCGTTCTTAGGGAGCAACTTCTTGGTTTTGGGATGACTTTAGATGCTGGAATTTCGAGTGAATTGACTGAGGTGCTGCAAGTCAATTGCGTCAGTTGCTGGATTTCTATTTTGAACCCTTCACTCTTCAGCACAACAGGCTTCCCCCTCAGAGTGGACGTGATTTGGAACTTGTAGGTGACTGAGATGGATTTGTTTTGGAGGAAATTCTCATGATGTGTGTACATATGACTATATACATACGATTGTTCTACAGTATGTATCTCTCTCTCTTTTTTTAAAGATTTATATCTAAATCTGATACCATTTATATTCTAACACTAATATCTATATGTTTCATGTGTTCACATATACATATATATATATACATATACATGTCTAGTTTGTACTGTACAGCTTTAGACTCTAAAGTGTTTATGCAAAACTGGTTGTTAAGGATTTCAAGGTGATTCACGTCTCAAGAACCTTACAACTGCAAAAGCAAAAACAGCATTGCATCCTAAACAGAAACCTCCCTAGGAAGTTGGCAAAGAAAAGGCTTTCCAAGTAGTTCCAATGAAGAGTGTTGAAACATTTGACAAGAGACGCTAGGCAATACTTTGTACTTCGGAAATAACACATGTACTCCTGGCAAACACAAAGATCGTGAAATGATGAGAGAAGGCTTGACCTTTCATCTCAGCATCATTTTTGGTCTTTGATTTCAGGTATTTGCTGGATTTGATCCTGAAAAGAGCTGATGCTCCAGAGGACTGTCTTAGAGTTATATCAACGAGACCAAGAAGATCCCTGGCATTCAAAACCACCACGTGGTTGTGCTTAACAAGTAAGGGTTTTATAGAAATGGATTCATCATTTGGGATGAACATCTTTACATATCGCCATTTCACCATCCGGAAGCAGGACAAGGGTCCCTGGCGGGCAGAGGTGCGCTGGCATGCATTTGTCCATCAGGAAACAAGGGAAGCCATAGCTGCAATGTCATTAATCTCAAGCAGATTTTTCCATCTGTGAGGCGCTTCAGAACTGCCACTTTACTTTGGAGGTGGTGAAAATCAACATGTGATGAGTTAGTTGTGCGAAGAGCTAGAAATCGAGCCTTTCCAAGGGAACCTATTTTTTGTAAACAACAATGTGGCATTTTTTGGCAAAACACTTTTTCCAACTTGAGGACTTGAAAGGTCTTGGGCGGATTCAATCTGCTTTGTCAAAGCCAGAGCCTTAATGGCAGCACTATCCTTGGAGGTTTCAACTCATTTGAGCAGTGATCAAAGCCTAATGAAAAGTTGGGTTATATAGGGGATTGTACTACTTCGTTCGAAGTTCAAAAGGGATAATAATAAGCTATTGTAAGGATCCCCAATAGCCAACCAGTATAATGAAATGTCACAGGGGTTTTGATCACTGCTCCTTTAGGAGGCAGTTTCATTCAATTTCTTGCTACTGAGGTTGCAAACTCAAAAATCAGATTGGATGGAGGTTGCTGAGTTGGGCAACCTCAAGCATTTAAGCTCTGGTCATGATGGAGACTAGGCCTTGCAATGGTAAATGGCTGGTTTTTGAAGGAAGGACACAATTGAAAACTTATGATGATTGGAACCTGAAAATTGGTTGAAAAGGAAAAGTCACCTACAAAATCTCCATGGCTGTGGGTTCCAGATTGACAGTAGATACTGTTTTTTGACCTGCAGAAGCTGGATGATTTTCATGAGCTTAGGAACCCTCTACTTGCGGACTCAACTGGAAGTGCGAAGTTTTGTCCATGCTGACAATGTGCCAAAGGCCTCTAGTGTTGCAAGACTTTTTGCTCACTTCGTGGTGGGTTTTTTAGTGTGAACATTGGGCTGTTGCTTCCAAATCGTAACCCAGTTTGTTAAGCATTTGAAGTAGTGGGTTTTTCCTGGTTATCATCATCCCTACATCTTAACCATCTTGAAGCTGCGCCAGGATGTCGCTGTTTGCACCTTAGTTTGGTTCAATGAGACCATGGGATGAACACCATGATGATGTGCTAAGGTGGCTGCTGTGAGGCGTGGACAAAAGTGATTTCCATCGGATCCAACAAAAATCCAAGCAGATTTGTTAATCAAATTGAATCAGTGGATAGTGGATTGATGTCAATCGATTTTTTGGTGGATCTGATGATCTTGGCAACAATTCCATGCCAATTCTTTGAAGCAATCAAGAATCAAATTCACCATCCTCACTTCGATTGGACGTTTTTTTTGGCATCCTTGTGCATCAGTATTTTTCAAGCTGGCAACCAGGGCTTATGATGCTGTGGGAACCCCCCCTGTGGTGTGGGCATGTCGAGGTATCTGACGGCTTCCAAAGAGCAACAGCAGGAGGCGAGTTGAACAGGGCACGTGATGCGGGACAAAAATGATAGGTCATGTTACCGTCATGTTCCAATCAGCAGACTGCTAGTAGCTAGTAGCTCAAGTGAATTCGTACAGGGTCCTTCACAAAGTTTCCTTCATCCCAGCAGAGCATGCCATCGTCTTGATGCTAGGCTCCGAAAGGCGTTGTGAATGTGCTTTCCTATTCTATCTCCGATGCCTTGACAGATCAAAGTCCGTCTGGCCCGGGAGCCTGGAAATAACGGCCATGCTGTGCATGGAAAAACAGATGCAAAAAGAGGTCAACACACAGATTGGCGAGAGGAGAAGCAGTTGGAAGGGAGAAGATAAGCATTTTGGAGCTTTCTTGCGCATTCTTGTAGTTTTGCGAGGAAACCTCTTTGTTTGATTCGTTGGTTTGAGAACGCTGAAAGTTGTTTCCTGAGGACAGCAGCGTTTGGCAAAGGTGAAGCGTCAAGTTTTGGTGTACCGGACGGCCTTGTACTCAGATGTGCAAACGAACCGTTCCCCCAAATACTCGTTGGTTGCTTGATATTTGAACTGTACACTTAACTAGTAACTAGTACTGAGCCTTTCAGTCATTGAAGTCTGTGAGGGTTTTGCTATCTGCTATTATCAGTGGAATCTCTAGTGACTTGGTTGGTATTTGATGGGACTATGCAATGCATGAGTCGAGTTGCGATAAGTGAGAGACTCCCAACGATCCTGCCACAAATTGCAGCCAAGGATTTGATTTGTTTGCAGGCGGGGATTTTTTACTATGTCTCATCTGACTTTCACGAGGATTTCCATTGATATGAGGATGGTACTCTCCAAAAGCTTCGATTTTTTCAGCAGCGACTTTGACTTTGACGTAACCCGCGCTTTGCTACTCTTGTGAAATCTCAATGTGCTGTGACTGGAAGTAGCCACTGAAGCTTCTTTATCGTTCAGAGCCCAACTGTGCAATCTTCATGACTTCCAAGTCAAGCAACAAGATGAATGAAGTATGGACTTCTTTATAGAGCACGCTTCAAAAGGCACTGACGACATGAGGTTGACGATCAAGAAGATGCTTAGAACTCGCCATCAAAGATACCACATGCAGTTGAGACACTTGTGTTTCATCCAGAAAAGGTACCTTTTGTCGCAAGCTAGTTATAATTTCTCTAAGGTAGAAAGCATATTTTACAACCTTTTGTCAGTGAATCGTTGGTTTTGAGCTTATCTTCCATGGAGTTCATCCATTTATCCAGCTCATCCTCGGCCTTTGGTGTCTTGGTGTCGATTGTCTTACTGGATTTTTTGTTGTTGTTGAAACATTGAAGATGGACACGGACAATCAGCATGGTATATGCAATTCTTCCTTGCTTTCCATGGAAGTGTCGGAGTATACTTGAGGCGATGAGTGGATTCGGATATTCAAGCTGTTGATAGATTGATAAATACTCATAAATCACTCATAGACTCATAGATATTACATAGTGTCCCAGTAACTATCCCGATTGGTGCAGGATTTTCCACAGCAATCGCTCTTTGACTGCAAAGTCAGCAAGTCTTCCTGCAGAAAACCAAGGCAGTATCTCTTCATTCAGCTCACTGAAACCTTTTTGCACCAACAGCAAACTTCCACTGCCGAAGGGAATCAGGCCCTCATGCGACAGCTGATCAAGCAGGAACTGCTTTCAATCAGCCAATAGACAATAGATCGTTAAAAAATCAGACATTTTTTTCGGCCAAACAATGGACATTTATGATTTCCAATGCCACAAACCACCCCATATAAAAGACTTTTGGGTGATTCCCTATCAAAAGTCGCAGCAGCCAGCGGCTTGCAACCTTAGTTGAAGTGAAGCGTGGTTGCAGGCAGCTGAAGGATGGGGCAAGACTGGCACGAGCCACATGCTCACCGGTCATTGGTGTGCTTCGGCCAAGTTTTGCGTAGAATGCTCCGGACGGTCGGAAGATTGTTCATGTTTCGTCTAGAGACGTGGGAGGATTTTTTGGTTCACTTCACTCCTGACATCCTCAACATGTCACCCTTCCCGACCCAAGGTGGTGATCCTAAAACATCGGAAGAGGATCAGCTGCAAAGGACGGCTCCAAGATGATGGCAAGGAGTTCACCAACTCTGAGGATGCCAAGGTTGAAGAATTGGATGTTTTGGATTCCTTGCCAATGGAGAACATTCCCAAATCCTTGTGGCCTTTGTTGATGAGTGCTGCTGAGGCCGAAACGACTCGCAGTGCTGCAAATTAAGATGGTTTCAAACATGATCATACATTTCAAGTCTTTGAGCTTCTTCCAAAAAAAGGATTCTTTATCTTGCCTTTATGATCCACCTTTTTTTTGATATCTTTCTCCATTTCCGCCTGCGCTTGCAATGGTCAGGCGGCTGCCAAGAGCGATGGGGCTTTGACGAAATCCATCAGCCAAGCTGCTCAGGGTGTGTCGACATGGCGGGAGCTGCTCTCGAAAGGAAGGATTTGGAGAGATGAAGATGGAGCCAATTGGCCTCAAGATAACACCCTGCGAAGTGGTTGGCAAAATCTCTTAAGGGACAAAGGTCTCCCACATTTGGTAAAGAAATATCCTAAGCTCGTGGATCCCTTGTTGGCAAGCCTTCTTGAAACCGTTGAGCAGTTCCATCAAGAGCTTGATGAGATGGAAGATTCGAATGAAGAAACAGATCCACAAGATGAAGAAGAAGAACAAGAAGATGAAGCAAACAATCCAAGTACTCCAAGTGATACAAACGACGAGTCTGAGGATGCCGCTGCCGATACTGAAGATATTGAGAGCTCTACTGCATCTACCAACGAGGTGAACGGTGACGACACTGAAGACGCTGATACGTCGGAGCGTGAAGCTTTGGCTGAGAAGTTGATGGATCAACTTTCAGAGCAGCTTGGTGATGTCGCAGATGCCATGAGTGCTGCAGATAGCGCCTTTGGAAATGGTGCTGGAGAAGCCATGTTGGGTGAAACAGGATTTGGTGAAAGTCAAGGACAATGGCTTGATACTTTGAATAAGGATCAGTCACTGGGGATTCTGAAGTTTAGTTGGTGACGTTTTGTTTTGTTTGACATACCTTTGGTGGTGAATTTTGATTTACTCTGAGTGGAACTGGATCTTTTTTGATGATTGAAATGTTATTGACTAGTCAGTCTAGAATTAGTTAACACTGAGCTACTCTACTACTCCTACACTACTACTACTACTACTACTACTACTACTACTACTACTACTACTACTACTACTACTACTACTACCCTACTACTACTCCTACCCTACTTATACTCCCACTATGTACTATATGTTTGTTGGGGGAGACCACAACATTCCATAAAAACAAGGGTTAGTAAGAACATCGAGAATGCAAACTGTAGACAAAGATTTGGTTTTTGGACAAATGGTCCTACCTTTTATGACCAAAATCTTTTTCACTGTCAGGTCAGAGGAACTCCTATCCTTAGCCAAGATCATGCGATCCAGTCCCGAGCTTCGAGAACTTCTACGTAACCTTGGGCGCCGAAGCGCCATTCGTGGGCCATTGCATAAACTGCCAGAGGTGTCAAAGGGTCCGGTTACACAACTTTGGAACGGGGAAAATGGGAGATGTGTAAGATGCTGAGATGATGTGATGAGATGATGAGATTGTGAGATAGTTGAAGGTTTTAGCACTGTTTTGGATAGCGCAGAGCAACTATGCTATACTTACACACTATCCTGATGATATTCCAAACCGCCTTCATGCTTCATTCATCATCCATGCTCACAGACTCCCAAAACGACTTTCTGGGTTTCAGGAGCAAGTAACATGAACAAATCTAGATTATATAATGTATACATTTATAACAGACTGACTTCATCAGGAAAAATTGGACTTTATACAGATTCCGTGCCTACAAGTGTTTGTCGGTATCCCATCCCGGTCTCCGGGGGGCGCATCCACCAGGAGATTTGGCACGAGGGTGGGCCAGATGGTGTGATCCGCTCGCCAGCGGCGCCGGCTGAAGCGACTGGTGTCACATTGTCAGGTGCGGTGGGAAGGTAGACTTATGAACCAATAGAACATCAGCCATCCATCCATCCATCCATCCATCCATCCATCATCATCATCATCATCATCATCATCATCATCATCATCATCATCATCATCTGCATCATCCTACCATCCTCGAAACTGATGAGCAGCAGTTTTCAACGGAGGAGGATGCTGTTGTCCATTCATGCCAGGCAGTTGGGATACCATGTTGCCCAGTGAAGCACAGCTGCTGGCAGCAAAAAGTCCCATGCTGCTGGGCGCATTTTTTTGGGTTGTTTTGTTCTAATTGGTCGTTTGATGTTTTTTTTTTGTTGTTGTTCTGTTTGCCATTCACATCATGATTCACTAATTTCAATTTCATTTAAGTTTCAGCATTCGATTCTGGTGTTCCAACTGGAGACAATTTCAGGCTCCGCACGTTGCATCACGCGCGGCGCATCGAGCAATCTTTACTTTGCTATGACAGAAGTTCATGGTTGGAGGATGACTCGAAAAAGACAGGAAGGTTTCTTGGAGCACATTCTTACAAAGATGGTACCAACTAAGATGTTTCCATATTTTCCTTGTAAAGATATGACGGTGCATCTGCGCAAACTTCGAAATTCATGACCCAAAACGATGTGGGCAGGTCTGAAATAAGGCCAGTGGGCAAAGCAGGCCCGCTCATTGTGTTGGACCCTCAGTGATTCAGAGCCATGTACTGTGGAAGGGAGCAGGTAAGACTGGCAGGTCTTTAGTATGGAATGAGGTCTCTGATCAGAGAACAGAAAGGAAAATTATTTCATGTCAATTACGATCCGTTTCCTCAGTCCTTACTAAACACCAGTGAGATCAGACTGAACTGAAGTTGGGGGTTCCTTTGGCATTTGACCTCAGGTGCTTGGACACCAGTGGAAGTATGATGGGCGATCGCGAACTCCTGAGCAAAGCGCTGGTGGTGGAATGCGTGAGGCCTTGCAGGGTGTGAAAACGATGCTACAAAAGCTAGTGTTGATGCTTGAAATCCAGCACTCAGCACTGCTTGCTAGGTAGTTCATCATAGTTTTACAGAGTTTATTTGTTTATCTGATTATCCCAAATTTGGTTTCTTCCATCCTGTGATGCAGGATTTAGTTGGCAGTATCTTCAGGAAAGTGTCCTTTAAACATTTTTCCACTCACGGGTGCTGTGGCTGAAAAGGCAAGCACATCGACAAAGGCGCCCTTGCTACTTGTATGCCTTTTCTGGTGCCGGCGATCTGCACTTTGGCTCAACCAACATGTTGAAGGGCGGAAAAGTTGAAACCTTGGCAAATCCTTTGGACATGTTTGGACTACTGAATCTTCAACGTTTGCAAGTTTGCAAGCACATGCCTAGACCACTAAGGAAGGAACTTGAACTTGACCTTAGCCAAGCTGGCTTCAGGACACTACCAAACTTTGCCTTCCCAGGGTGACAATTTTCCAATCTCTTGGAATTCTTCATTCTTTCCATGATTTCTACTTTGCTTGGGAGGAAAGTTCTGGATTTCTTACAGAAAAGCTTCGGGGGTGGAACCTATTTGGAAGATGCATTAGCAGAAGTTGCCACGAAGCTTCAACAAGAGATATGGCAAAACGCAGTTGCTCAGCTGCACCCAACGTGGTATCCGGTATCCTTGATGATTTAGGAAATCGGAGAAGGATCACCATCAGATGGACATATATGAAACCTGGTTGTGTGTGATAAACTTTCTATCAAACTATCAACTGAGATATATCAATCTATCTGTGTTATAATATATATATATATGGGTCATGTTGTAATTCATTGGATAAATAAGCAACTGGTTATCAACAGTAGCAGCACCTCAACGGCTGAATCTTTGATGCCTCCACCAAGCTGAGGACTTGCTGATTGTCACAGATGGTGAGCTCAATGCGTAGCTTGTCAACCTCAAGGGGTGAGGCAGTTGAAGGAAATGCAGGAAATGGTGAAACCAACGATTTCATTGGCAAACACATCAATAAACTGGAAGCTGAAGATGACGATTTTCAAAAGGTAGTCGCAGTTTCCAGCTTCAATTTCCAATGAAAACCTCAGGAGTACGGATGAAGCTGCCATCGTCAAAGCACGGGCAGAGTATGGAACCAAAGTGACGGGGCTGGTCTTGGCCGACACCGGTGGTGCTGCGATGGACAGCACTGTTGAAGTGACGCCGTTGCAGCTGACTGTTGTGTTCTTGATGTGGTAACTTCCAAGAATCTAATAGAACTGGCTCGAAACTCGAAAATCGTGCTTTGAAAAGATGCTTGTTTTCAATTGACGAATATTCACGATGTTTTTGTTAATGTTGGTTTGCCGGATGCTGCTGACATTGGCTTCACCAATTGACAGATCACATTGATCATGGTTTCATTGCGTCTGGAGGAGCGACTTTGCAACGAGCTCTACGTCACTGGCAGAAACTTCCGAGGCAACGGCATGACGATCTTGTTTGCTGTGGCAAGGGCCCGATATGATTACCCTCCTGGAAACTAACATATCCCCACCTATGGTGTGTTTCAAGATGATTTTCCTTTTCCCAAGGTGGTATATGTTAGTTCTATGGAACTGCTCACTAGGAGTTTTGCCACGTGCAGGTGAGAAAGGTCTGAAATTCCCGAAGTTGAGAAAGTTGGACTGTCGACTGCCTGAAGCTGTGTGAATTTCTGACTGTGCCAGTCCAAAAAGATTGGAGCTTGTCAAGCTGCTTGCTCATCCTTGACTGGTTGTACATATTTGTAGATACATTAGAAATGCTCCAAAGTGGAGTATGGAAATATCGAAGCCATCGATGTAGAGACCAACCATCTACAGTGATTTGCCAATCCATTGGCTCTTGTGACGCCAGCTTGGCATCAACAAAAAACAGATGAGTCCCGGCCCAGATGTTTGTTGACGTGGCTTGTTCATAGGCAGCTGCGTTTTTTTGCTAACCATGAAATGACCTGTGCGCTGTGCGAAGGGTTTGGACATCAACGAGGAGGTTGGAGCCAATCTGGCCAAGAGCTTGACAGATGAAGGTTATGGCGAAGGGCTCAGCATGGAAGTACCTATGGTAGAGTCGCAGGTGGCAAGCTTTCAATCTCCTGGATTTTTGGCAACAAAATGAGGTATTGTTTGCAGCAGCTTCAATGGCAAGGCATTCGTTTGGGGAAGTGGCTGAGCTACCAGAGTCTGGATGTCCCCTTCAGAAATGACCTTTTTCAAACATGTCCACACCAGAAAAAAATGACTCTAAATTGGAATTGGACTTCTGAACTTTCAACTTTGACCATTATTGAAAGAGAATCATCCCAACTCACTACTTATCAGCAACAAGAACATGATTTTCAGAAACACCATGCTCAATTCCGTTGGGACCCATGTGTTGCATCCAACCTAATAGGCCAACAGCATCCTTTGGGATCAACGTCGTTGGGAGCTGCTGAGCTCATCCGAAGACACCGCGGTCGCTGTGGTAAACCTGCGGCCTTATGAGGCCTCGAGAAGAAGGGACCTTTTCACCTATGGGAGTCAAATTTTTATTCACCGGGAAAATTGAAGCGTTTTTTAAAGAAGATAATAGATTAGATTCATAATTGATTCAGGATACACAATCATTGAATGAGAAAGAGATAAACGAATGTACATGGGCATACTACATTAGGTATATATAACTTGTATGATATAATATTTGTACCCATAACATTATAAGATCCTGATTTTTAATATACATACCTATCTCAGAATGGACTGAAGTTTCAATGTTTTTGTGCCTTTTAAAGAGAAGCCCTCCAGCTTCAGCAGCTTTCAGCATGGAGGATCCTGCATCGACACTTCGTGTTGTTTGTTGGCAAGCAAATGTGCTTGGCTTAGTCATGGAGAAAGATGGGTAATCCGTACGTATCTCCGTGTCACAGAAAGGAGCTTGTGAAAAAGTGTAATGTACTCAGTCACAGTTCATTTATAACACTTTTTGTTTGAACTCCAAGATTTGCCAACAAGTTGACAAGTAAGGCATCTTTGTTGAAATAGAACAGACATGAGCATTTGGAGCATTGCAACTTTTTGTTTCTTCAATGCTTCAATCTTTTCCTACCATATCCTTTCATGCTACGTCCAGTCGCAACTCTGGCACGGCAGAGGTGCATTCTGCCAGTGGCAGGCAGATCTTGGGGGAGCGGGTAGAACCCCCGTCCCTACCGGGCCCTACCGCATGGTTCAGTGGAAAATTACCCTCTTGTAGACATCCCATTTTCCACTGACAAAGATGAGAGGAAGGACATTGTGATTTTTGATCAAAGGCAGTAAGATTCCAAAATGTTGCACCACTTGCAGTTTTTTTTCTGTTGAGGTACTTGCCATCAAGCTGTGCATGATGTATCAATAGTAATTACAATGTTTCATGTTTGATATGATATATGCATATTAGGAATTTTACATTATATGTATCTCTTCACGCAATATGGACACGAAATGTATATAGGTATATTTACAAGGGAATGCAAGGCATAGAGCCTGACATTTGGAGCAACTCTTGTTGTTTCTGCTGTTGGGGACCTGTGGGGGAAACAACAAGGCTCTTCGCAGCTCATGAAAAGGTCCTTGTCTGTACGGACCGTTGGGACGGTTGGAAGTTGAAAACCCTGCCAGTACGTTGCCCTGTCATGCCCTGTCAAAATTTACACAAGAGCTCCGGGTCAAAGTCCTTTTCTTTGGACTCATGATTTGTTCGATATAGAACTATTTTTTAATCATTGTTTGTATACAATCTAAGATATTAGATCATAGAAATAATACAAGCATTCTTTGATCCTGTATCATGCAACCTGCGAGTGTTTCAGCACTGTCTCCTATGTCAAGATGGTGAGGACCTCTCTGCAGTTGGTGGGACGGAAGGGGCTGGCATTGTGGATGAACTCGTGGGTCACATCCTTGGTGTCTCATCTGGGAACAACTCAGCATTTTTGTTGGCCAAATGAGGCCTACCATCTGTGGCCGAGGAGGTCTTGGGAGAGGAGGCCTGGTCTAAAACAACACACTAGTAGTAGTAGCAGCAGCTGCATTGTTGTTGTTGTTGTTGTTGTTGTTGCTGCTGCTGTTTTTGTTTGTTCTTTTGTTTTATGGTGCATCTCATGGATATATTCCTGTGAAGTAGGATGTGACAGAGCTGAAATCTATGATGGGTTGCCCATCTGGTCTCCACTTATTTGTCCCAATCTCCTGCCATTGTCTGGGACAAATAAATTATTGAAATTGATGGTGTTGAAATAGATGAAGCTGAAAATCCCAGGTGGCAAGTCATATCCCAGCTCCACCGGGGTTGAGTTTGGCATGGCACTGAGCACACCGAACTTTCACCCTCAACGCTCTGAAAAACACAACTTTTTGCTTGAGGAATGTGACCTGGGCCCAGTCCACTCGAACGGTCAGAACAGGCCATTCCCGGTCAATGCTGTTGTTTTTTCACATTGGTGAAACTGTTGACCAATAATTTGAGCACTTCGAATCAGCAAGAAGCTCAACACTGTGAGGCTTCGCCATCCTGATGCCATGTTTTTCCAAAACATGGCACCAGTAGCAGTGCTTTCAGGTGGGGTTTTCAAGGGGGAAACTCCAACGTCAAAGTCATCCTTACCAACATGAACTCCCATGACTCCCAGGCCATAGCAGCGAGTACTTGACATCAATGCCTCAGAAAGTTGGGAACTTAAAGATGAACAGCACCTGCCGAAAAATCCCGAAACCTTTTGGGGATGGGAAGACTTTTTGATTTATTTCCTTACAGTTTTTAATGCAACCCTTTAAACTTTAAACACACGCAGTAGAAGCTGTTTGTTTCAGGGAGTGATGATGACCGAGTTGAATGACGGAAAATATTGTTCATTACCAAGCTGGAAACCTGAGAGTGATATCCTCAAAGACTGATTCTTCTCGAATACTTTGGATCCAAGGACGTTGTTCAGCAGTTTCCTTGCTTTCGTCTTCCCATTGTTGCTGCATTCGATTGGTCTCTTGGCTGCCAGGTTTCACGTCACTTGCAGTGGAAACACATCATCCACAGAGATTTTGTTGCTTGATTTGTCTTGAGGCAAAATCCTGAGACAGGACAGTTCCATGACATCAAAAGGTCTGTCAAGAGCTGGTGATTGTTAGAGTTTTACATCATGTGAAGTGGCTGTGTCTCAAAATTAGGGAGAAAGTCTTTGATCTCAAATTTTGATATCCAAGTCGGCTGCAGCTATCTCAGGAGCAAAGAGAGATCCAATTCACGCCACAGACTCTGTGCGGCTGTGAACACCCTCGTCTAAGCTCAGCATCCATGGGTTCGTCTGCATGCGGTGTGTATTCGGAGACTGAGCAGATTTCGTGAGGCAGAATTCATGCCGGGCAATGCATGGTTTACTTGCATGATATAGCTATGCCTCTACACATTGTCCACCTTTTTCATTGCAGATTCAAGAGTTACGAAGGCAACAGAGAGCCCAACACTTTCTGTGGTTTTCAATGTCGATTTTGGATGATCTTCTGGTTAAATTTGTGGAGCTTTGAATTGACACCAAAGTGGCCTGCACCTGTGTTTATGATTGTGCAAGAAGTAGGTGGACGAGGTGTTTGGCCAAAAGTTCTAAGCCAGGCTAACAGAACTTCACGTAGTTTGGGGTTTGCTCATTTGGAGACTGGACATTTTGAAGGCTTTTTGCCCCAACATCTTTTGCTTGAAGAACTATTCTGTATTATTATTTACACTTGAAACTTCATACTTCTCCAAACGGGCAGTTTTTCAAAGGGCCATTCAATGGCATTCAGGGGTCGGTTGCGTTGAATGCAGGCGTGTGGAAGTAGATTGCTTGCTTCCAGATGACTGGACTCTTCATTGGTTCACAGTCAAAAAGTCTGAAATTTAGGCTAGAACACAGGGTATCTCCCTCAAACAATCTACGTTGTTACGAAACAGGATTTGGTTAACGGGCCTGCTCATGAACGATGCTTTTCTTCGGCGTGTCAAAGAAACTGTGTCCACCGGGGCCGTGTTCCAATGAATGAGCCAGATCAGAAGACAGACAACGGAGGGTGGAGACTCGTGATGCAAGCTAAACAGCTTTTATTTGGAATTTCTGGTGACAAAATTCCCAAGACATTTTTCATTGCAATCATCTGGGGTTGAAGATGACAGATTTTTTCAATTTTCCTGGTGCTTCAAGTCCTGTGAATTTCAAACCCTCCACAGAGGCACTCTGAGCCACCAGACTCGACGCGAACGAAAACTGCGCTGAAATTGATGGGACAGGTATGTGGCTAGAAACGAGGTGATAAGCAAAAGTTGAAGGTTTTTGGGACGTCATTGGGACATCATGAACTTGAGAAGATATCATGAACATATCCATCTGTGCATGTTTTGTTGTGATTTTTGGCCGCCCTTGTGGCACAAAGAGAGTCATTGAAGGGGAGCTGGGCTGTGCAGCTTTCAGGTCTCCCCAATGTCGGGAAGCCCATCATCCGCAAGACATTGCAGTAGGGCAGGGCATGTGTTTTCAGCTCAGGTGGCGGCGATCCGGGAGTCTTGTGCTAGGTTGGGTCACGAATGTTTCGCCGCCTTGGGAGCCTTTAAGTCAACCTTTCAGTTTTGGCATGGGTGGAAGCATCCAAAAGTAGGTAGCAAATGAAACCTTGGATGAATTGATTGGAAGTGTCAACAGGCCTGCTCTTGGCCCTTTGGCTTCTGAAGGCTGGTACACGTTCGAAGTGAATAGAGTTGAAGCTATGGTCATACCATCCTGATGGATAGATGGTTATCAGATGTTATCAGTTTGGTTATCCATCAACCGTAATCTTCAAATCCCTGACATCATTTAGTGATCATTCAGGATAGTATGGTGTTATCCCTGGAAAGAGTTGATGACCATCTGATGGACCATGTTCAACGAAGCAGATCTTCAGAGAGCTGAGATAGATAACATGATGTCAGGCCACCAGTGAGAGCTTCTTGCAGCTTGTAGCGACCTCATTCTTCTCAGCCACATCAATCACGCTCCGACATGCGAGTTTTGAAATCTCAGGTGCCAACGACTGGCTGCCAACGTGCTACACAATTGCGGAGGCAGTAAAAACACTGGGTTTTACCAGCTTTTTATAGGTGATTTGAGGGATTCAATGCTATTTCAATGGTCTCATGAAGGAACAGCAGGATCTTCCTGCCAGATCCTAGAAGCATTTTCTGGTCAAGCTTGTAAAGGAACCCTTCGTTTTGGAGACATCCCATTGTCTATTGAATCATATGTACGCGAGGCAAAAGATCCATGTTTGTAAAAGCGCTGGGTCTGGATTTTAGAAATATTCTGCGAGTTTGTTTTGGCAATGTCATTTTGTCTGCGGACCGGCATTTTGACACCAAAACATCGCTGAGGAGAAGTCAAGCTAGAACACCACGTGTGGCTATATGTAAAGCCGATAGATTTATGCAATGCTATGTACGTCTACGCATACATATACATATATACAAAATGTATTTTACGAAAGCCAGCCGGTAGGCTAGGCGTAGTTTCACCTTGCGAACGAAGTGAGAATTAGGAGGGGGTGTGGGGGAGGGGGGTGGTTGACATAGGGGCCTTTTTTGGCAGAAATAGGAGGTGTTTAGGGTGGCGGTTTTGAGTGTCTGGCAGCCGTTTGTACCACTAGGCAATTTTGGTACGGTGCGTTGCGGTCAGAGGCTCGAATCCACCCTGGTCACGCGGCGGTTATTTTCGGCCACGTGTGGCAGCTCGAAACGGCATACCGCACCGTGTGCCATTTCGTCTGCCCTTGGCCGACCTTCTCTCCTAGTCCAATCTGCTACCTTCTGGGCCATGTGTGGCAGATCGAAATGGCACACCACACCGTGTGCCATTTGGTCTGCCTTTGGCCGGCTTCTTTTCCAGGTACGTTACGTCCTCTTGGCGTGTCAGCACCCCGAATCTGCCGCGTTTTCGCTCAAAAGAAGGTAGGCATATTTGATAGATGGGATATGATAGGATAGTCTATATTAGATATCATTTTTCTTGCGGGCTTGACAGAAAAGACGCGTGCTGGCTTTCGTTCACCCCCCTCACAGGTATATTTACGACTTATTATGACACATTTACATCTGATTTGTGATATATTTCAGATGATGAAATGTTGGACCACAAGACCTTCCATTTTCAGAGGCATTTGCCCAGCCGCGGGCAGACCACAGAACTTCGCCAAGAGTCGAACCAGTCCAACGCAGGAGATGTGGCTGTCGTATCTCTCTTGTTCTAAGATTTATAGCTGGATTTGCCCATCTTGAAATCAAACACAAATTTAAGGTATTTTGTAAGAGTTGAGTCCTTATCTCTGGTTGTGTTGGACATGTGTGTTCTATGATTTCGACATTTTGCAATGAATACTTGGTATATTTTTTTAAAAGAGAAATATTTACATTCCAATTTGAATAGATTTCATGAACAGTGTCAATAGATTTAGAAATTTGATGATCCCACAAAAAAAAAACGTGGTTTCTTTCGTTTCGTTTCTCGTTTCCGCTGTATAGGAAGTGGCTTGCTATTGGCACTCCTGGGAGTCGCTGCTTTGGCTCGCAGGTGGGAAACCTGATGATCTGGGCACCTGGAAAAGGAGATGCCTCACTTCTAAACCATCATTTTCCAGGTGCCCATTTTCAGGTTTCATTAAAGGAGATTCATTTTCAGGTTCCATGTTGAAACTTTAGGACTTTAGTTCACTGTCTTGGTGTTTGAATTGACTATTTCTTTTGATGCCCTGTATTCAGAATTTGCATTTCCTTTACTTAACTATTTTTTAGTATTTTGCAATTGATGCTCTTGAGATGCGATATGCAAGAAGATATATGAACAGTGGTAAATACCTTTGCTACTACCAGGTACTCGTAATAGCCATTTATACGCATCTCTCATGAGTAGAACGAGATCTCGTATGTCTTGAGGCCCTTTGCAGGCCATGGTACTGCCCATGTGGCTGCCAGCAACATGCTCGTGGCGCAGCCTGGAGATGCACTTGACATGGAGTCCCTGACGGTCATGGGACAAATTCCACGAAGGTGGGAGGAAAATTCCAAAGATGATCAGCTCTTGGATTCATTCCACGAGAAGGGAATGCACAAATTGAGTAAATTAGCATCATTGGATGTTCTTGGAAGTGGTGAATTGAATGTTTAATGGATTCGAAGGCCAGCTGGATTTGGGGCAAGAAAGATTATGAAGTTTACAACAGTGCTTGTTGGAAAGACTGGGGTTAGTCATTATTGCAGCTGCAGTGTTCAGGCCACATGTGCGTATTTCCAAGAGGACCCTGAAAGAATGGAAACGAGGACGAAGGTGGCGTGGTTTGCTGAATTTCCATGATGAAACTATGTGAAACGGCAGATTGACAGCATCCAGGGAGGTGTTTGGTAACTGTTCTTCGCCAGGCTGAACAGCGCTGCGAAACAACGATTTTTGATTCGACGTGAACCTTCAGGGAGGATTACCGTGTGGCGACGCAGGGGGACTCAGTCACGAGGAGTTTGAGGACATTTGAATCTGTCACAGATTGACCAAGGTCAGTGGGGTCAACGCAACTTGAAGTCCAAGAAATCACCTGCAGGGGAACCAAAAACCTGAACAACTCTACAGGATTTTTCCAAGATTTTTCTCATGCTCTTCAAGACTCTTTTGCCCAAAACAGCCTATTGGATAGACCTTCCTGTGGTGTGATTGGAGGCTCACTTGAAGCGCCTGAAATCCATGGTTCGAATCCATCGTGCTCAATACAAACGTGTGCAGGTGGGGTGGAAATTGGTTGAAACTCCCTAATGAAGTAGGACAACTTGCTGTTTTTTTTTGAACCAGCCATGAAATATGATGATATCATATTATATTCATACTAATATTCATATCAGTCACATCATGTCTTGTCTTGTTTTGTCCCACCTTGTCATATCCATTGTTTTGAATTTAACAACTCGTTGGTGTATGTCTTTACGTTCATTTTTTGTTGGTATCTCCAGCAGTGGTGCCATTTCTCGTTTGGAAAAAGACGTCTATCGCCAGCTCTTGCTTCACATCCACATCAAGCCTCCACAAGCTTGCGTTGGGAGCTCAATGTTTGCGGAAGAATTTTCTTGGGAGTGTTTTGGGGAATGGTTTCATGAACATACTACCATGGAGGTAGATTGGACGAGTGATTCTTGGGATGTGATCCTGAACTCAAAATTCCCCGAGTTTGGACCGTCATTTTTGCCATATCAGGACTTCATTATGCGCAAATTCTGTGAGCACCGCAAAAAGGACAAGACATTTGGTTGTTTGAAATTCTACATATGGCATCAGTATAGCTCACAGACCCCTGTATTTGGGTTGCGTACTAAATACTCTATGACCAAATTTGTGGTCAAAGTAAGCAAATTTTGAGGCATAGCCAAGGTACAAGCAGGCCACTGTCAGTGGCTGGTGTTGCGCCAGGACCACCTTGGCATGAGCGATGATTGTGGTGTTGCCTTGTGGACTCGCAAGACGATCTAGTCATTCGAGTCAGCTTGGAGACAATCACATTGTGCGAGATCGACGAGCAAAAGAGATGATGCAGATGAAGTTGATATGTGCAGAGTCATCAAACCTGTATTGGTTTAATAGATGAAGAGGTCAATGAAGATGCATACCGCTAACAATAAAATATAAATACATATAATGTATATTCTATGTGTATAATACATTCTTTGCAGAACATTTGCCTTCGCCATTTGGAATCATCGAAATCTGGATTTGACTCTCCTCGCAGTGTTTGAACGAAATATTCGAACCATGCTACACATTTACATCAATTTGTCTGTTTTTCCTTACCGCAAAGGCAATCGCAGGCATGCATATTCTTGCGCAGCTTTCCTAGCCTCTCTCAGTCCATCGTTTGCATGTGCCCTGCTGCCAATAGAGTCAAACGGAATGGACCCCTGGAATCTTCAGAGAAGGATGAAGAAGCGATAACAATTAAGATTCTTAATATTGGTTGAATTGCACACATTTAGGACTGATGGATTTGCTTTGGGTTCCGTTATTGTTGAAATGACATTAAAAAAGACGAGTGTTGGATGTTCTCCAATTACAACTGAATATCGTGCATGTGACTAAAAAATGGCCGGTCAAATCTGTGGAGGGGCCAAGATAGGTCCAGCCCTTATTTTTGCTTTCCATTCTTGCATGGCTGCATTTCCTCCCAAGGAAAACATGGATTTTTTGTAGTAAAAATCCGGGATTAGACCAGCAAAACGCTGCCAGCTGAGGTTTTAAGCAGCTGTCCCAAGGCGGATTGAAACTGTTCGCGATGGATGGTGTCGAGTTGGTGTTTTCCCATTGCCAGGTCGGGTGGCTTTGAACTTGACGGTCCGAGACTTGGGTTTCCCGATTTTTGGTTGCCAACAGCTGTATTGAAGCCATCAAGGTTGAAGTGCCAACTGCAGATTTGAAGGAACTACTTGCTGCTTTGACAGAGGTCAGCTTCAATTTGGCAGATAACAAAGCAACCAGAAACTTTAAAAAACAGACTGTGAGAAACGACTGACAACTTCATTTTGAAACTGAGTTATGTGATACAGTTTCCATGACTCATATGTGAGGGTTATCCCTTGCTTCTGCTTTTTGGGATGGATCCAGCTAGGTACAATGCCAAAGTCCCAAGGAAAGCTGCAGAATGGAAGGGGGGTTTGGTTGCTCAACGAAGAATTTGATTAGACATATTAGAATTGGTGCCTTTTTGGTAGCTGAGAAATCTGATTCGTCAGTAGATGAGGTCGCCAAGTGCCACTTGGTCCCCTGAGCGATTTCCAACCTTTGATCCCTTTGAGCAGAGGGTCCAGGAGGCTGGACTGATTTTTGTCGGGGATGATAGTGTATGAAATTTGTGATAAGATAAAGATGATATCAACCGGCGACATACCTGGATATTGTCCTATAAATGTTAAGGCTAGACAAACATATATAGTTAGGTGAATGGTATGACAGCTCAAGTAGGATGTATCTTGTGCGTGAGAAGAAGTTGTGAATTACAACCTCCAAAATCATCATACATTCCACTCCATTTCGATTGATTTTTTTAAAACATATCTGCAGTCTGCTGTATGGTTCTAAGATATTATGGATGTTGTGATTTGGCAGCGAGACTTTCCATGTTTGTTTACTGAAGGAGGACATTCCGGAGCCTGAAAGCCCTGGTCTTGGTTGCCCTGTGGCCATCAGATTCGTTGAATGTAACATCTGTTTTTGGTTCCCTTGAGGTGCTGGCCCTGGGTGCTTGCCTTATTCTGAACATGGCTATGGTTACCATTTTTAGACCACAGCGATGTCAAAATTGATTGTATTCAATCATCCATTTTTGGGGTCACTCATTCAGTCATACGGACTAGCTCAGCCGTCAAAGTCTATGAGGCAAGATATGTCCGCCGTGGCTCCTCTGGATGATGCGAATGATTTGCAAGAAGTGCAAAGACCATGTCAGGTGCTGCATGCCACGAGGACACAACAAGAGATGGCATGTAGGTCCAGAATGGTCCAGATACATCAGGGCTAGATCCCGGATAACAGTTTTCAATCATTTTTCTATATTTTCAGCATGGTATTGACGTGTTTGGTCCGCATTGGTCCCTAAAATCGGTTGCTTGCTTTGCTACACCCCGCAGGTCAGTGCATCATCACTGAAAGTACTTCGACGCCACTCGTGTGGGGCTTAGGATGTACCTCGATGAACATACTTGAGATGTTGAGAATGCCAGCTCTTTGGTGAGAAACGGACCACGGTCTTATCCCCCACAACGAGCAACTTAGCGAAAAAAGACTCGGCTGCACCAAGGAGTTGGGTGAATGGTGTTGCATGGGCAGCAGATCAAGAAAACAAAGAGAACGAAAGAATTGTGACAGGCCTGAGATGAATGCCATAATGCGCTTGAAAATTGTAGATGTCATGGTAGTTTGCAGTTCCATGGGAGATGAAAATGGTGTATTGCTTGGTTGATATTGCGCTTGTGATTTTTCTCACCAAACAGATGCCCCGAGATTTCCTGAGGCAGTTCAAATCATACCGCAAAGGCCTTAGACCATTGTGCCATATGGGGGGCATGTTTTCCCTCATCGCTTCTGAACACGACGTCTCTAAGGCATGTATTTGGAAGCCTGCTGGAGCACAATGGAAGGCAAGGATTGAGTAGATTATTGCTGCTTTTTTGGGTGGGTTCCAACTAAATAAATGGATAAATATATATAGGAGATTTCAGATACAAGTACTGGTAGGTCCTAAGTCCTAATTAGTCAAATTCTCAATTGTTGGTAAAGTTTCTACAGTTAATTTCAAGTTAATTGCATGGTGTTGTTACACCCCCGAAATTTAACATAGCGCCTGAAAATTGATGAGTGGAAGACTAGTTTCCTTTTGGGATTGCCTGTTTTTAAGGGCTATGTTAAGTTTCCGGGGTGTATCTCTTTCCAAAACTCCGGACATAGTCCGATGGTTAGCCATCCAAGACAGGCCATCAAGACATTGAGAGCCGGGTTGGATGCCTCGGTTCTCTCATGTTTTTTCAGAAACAGTTTGAGAGCATTTCACGAAATCCCCAAGTGAAGCAAGTAACTAAAACAAAGCAAGTTTCAAGGTTTGACTTTTCAAATGTCTTGAATGTCGCAGTTTTTCAATATGTTTCACCCTTTGGATTGGAATTTTGGATAGGTCCACAGATGGTTTTCGAGCGCTGGCTTGGTCTCCAGATTGTTCCAGGTTAGTGGCCAGGTATCTCAGATTTTGGGAGTTTTAATTGGGCTTCAACAAATTCTGGTGACCCTCCAGTGTTTTTTTTTCGTTTCTTTTTGGTAAAATGGACGACACTTGTTTTTTTTTTTAAATACATTTTTGGCCATTTGTGAGATGCCTGTGTCATATCATGGTGGATAAAAAGTGAGGTTATTTGGATCATATCAACCTAAAACACCGGTCATTGTGGATTTTTTCCGGTTATAGTTATATCAGGTGTTTTTTGGGCTGGTGAAATAGTCTACAGTACTTTGGCCAATATCTGGGTGGTGCATGTTGAGCAGGTGGGATGACGACCATTTTCCCTTGCTGACAAGCAAACCCATTTTTTAATAATGAGCAACTGGGTTCGGGGTGGTTGCAGACTAATTTGCCAGATATTCTCCCTCAAACAGTTTCCAATCACCCATATTCCCCATCTCTTTTTGCGGAAAGTGGTTCTGTTGGTTCCCTTGGTTCCCTTCTAAGGCTGCCGGAATGAATCACGACGCCTTGGTCTATTTGGTTTCCGGGCCGGAGCACCGTCAATGGGAGGCGATTCGTTCACACCGGGTGGGTCCACGGAACCCGGGTGGGACGGAACCGATGGTTTGGTTAGCTCGGGTGGACTCCAAAACCGTGGATAGGCCAATGGTGTGCTCCGTGGACATACGGACATGCTTCGTGCTGTTGCGTGGTCTCCTTGTGGACGAAAGGAGCTGAACTCAATGAAACAACAAACGGCTACTGTTGATGGTTCCGAAATCCGAGGCTAACCACCTAAGATACCCTGAAAATAGTGGAATGTTTACCATATCAAGTGGTTAGCCGGATTTCTTCCATCAGTAGATGTTTAGTTGTTTGGTGCATCTCAAACTGGTTGGAACTTGCACTAAGGTGCTCACAGGGGGTGACGATAAAACAGCAAGGATTTGGAAAGCCTGTCACTCAGTGGTTCCAGTGGTACACAAAAGAAACCTTGCAGAAGTCAATTTCAATTTTTTGCTGGAAAGCATGAATATGTCTGCAATGTTCACTTCATGACATTTCGTTGAGTTTTTACTTGTTTCGTTTTAACAAAAACAGACATGTCATCATGTTTTGCTTGAGGCATCTAGAACAGACCCTTTGTGTTGGGAACAAGTTGCCCTCCTCACGGGCCACTGCGATTCGGTCCGGCACCACGGAGGGAATCACCGGCATCTCAAGGCAGCCGGTGGCGGTGGCTTCCGTCTGCTGAGGTGCGCGCTGTTGCATGGCGGCCTGATCCTGACAAGGTCCTTTGAGGGAAGTTGGTTCTCAGATGGAAAACTTGTAGTGAGCCTTGGAACTTGGCGTATATCACAGAAGATAGATTATATTCATAAACATACATACACATAGATTTCTGATATGTGTATATTGTTGTTATGTGCCATCATATACTGTACACGCTTGACAACTGGAGTCTCACTAGCTATGGGTTGAAATCCTTGGTGCTGAAATCTTGCAGCTGCTATCAGCTGCTTGGAGTTTCTTGGAGGTCCGACAACAGAATCGTGTGGTCATTGCTGCTGGACTGGCCGATTCCACCATCGTTTTGTGGCACTCACCTTCTGCCCCTCATGACCGACGTTCATTCGAGGCAGGGTAAAAATTGATGCTTTCTGTGACTTGAGAGGTGGTACTCACAGTTGTCCTAGTAAAATTCATTGTTCCTTCTTTTTGAATTCACAAAAGGAGACTCAGGAGATGTTGAGGATTTGTTGAAGTCTTGGTCCATTTGAAAATGGCTTAAAAGCTGCTTATATGAATGCCTTTTGGCCGTCAGGTCTTTGCCACATTATCTGGACACTCTGGAGCAGTAAGGCCAGCCAGAAATTGAAGCTTTCTCGCCCTTGACCACATCAGCATGGTAAGTTATTTCATGTTATTTCCTTACTAAAGAGATGTGATATGTTACAAGTCATTTACAGGTCACATCTCATGATTTTACAGGATTTTAGCTCCTTTCTGCCTGAAACAGTGCTCCAAACCCGATGCTTGTCGTAGTGATCCTTGTTAGAAGCAGATTTGAGTCACATTTAGATTCGACTCAACTTACCAATCTGAAAAGAGAACGAGTAGTTAATGTACCAATCTCTATGGTAATTTTTTGTTTTCTGTTCTGAAAACTGCGGATATTCCGCCTTTCCATCAATGGGTTTTCAGGTCTTTGGATTGGTCATGGGATGGCACCTTATTGGCCAGTGGCAGTGCAGAGCTGAGTCGTTGGACCCGGCGATCGAAGCGAAACTCCCGTAGCTTCTAAGGTACGGATGCCACGGTACGGATCTGGCATTGTATGCCAAGGGAAGCGGTGGAAATGGCCAAGTTGGAAGTTCAGAGTTGTGCTGGTGTGAAAGCAGTAGCATGGGCACCGGATGGCCTGAAACTTGCGACTGGTGGAGTCGGGGAGCTTGGATGCTTCAGCTTGGAACATGGGATGTGGAGCTCACAGAAATTCGAAACGACATTGGGGCCAAGGCTGATGCAATTCTACGAGCAGGGGACTGAGAGCATCAAAAAACAGACTTCATTGAACTTTGAAGACTGTGCAGAGGAGATTTGCCGATTGTTTCAATGCAACTCGTTGAATACTCTGCTTATTTGATTTTGATGTAAATATTATTATGTGGACTTGGATTTTGACTCGGGCTGAAAAAAATCAATAATTGCGAGCTTTCCCTACAAATCAGATGATCCAACTGGTGTGGTTACAAGGTCTGGACCATGAGGGATCTTTGTCAATGGAACTTGGCTGCTGAATTGGCAGGCACAGCTGACTGCTGCATCTTGGATCTAAAAGTTTGATTTTTCACCGGAAGATTCGCGGTTGGTTGGTTTGTCAAGACACGCTTCGCAGGTCATCAGTCCGCCATCCGTGCTTTGTGCTGGTCTCCAGATGGTCGAAAAGTCCTCACTGGGAGTGCAGATAGGAGCCACAATTGCTGCCAAGTTATGTGCAGTCGAAGAAGGTAGCAGTTTTTTTTGGCATGTCAGATGGTCTGACAGAGTTTGATTTTGAAGGACTGCAAGGATTTGGAAAGTGGACGTGAGTGATGAATGCTAGACATGCTGGGCCTTAATTCTGGGCCGGGCAAATGAAGTTTCACTGATGGTGCCTTCAACTTTGCGGCAAAGATTCCTCAAGTTTTGTGGGATGACATTTACATGACTGTCGAGTTCACTTCAAGTTCCCTAAGATAAGATGGGAATAAACCTTAATTTTTGCTCAGAAACAGCCTTGACTTGAATGTACGTTTCACCTATGCCACCAAGAATGAGTCAACAGATTCATGGTTTGCGGCTTGACGTCTTTACGGCTCAGTGTTGAAACTGGTGAAGCTGGTAGGCAAAGAGATAAGGTTGCAGTTTGCAAGACCAAACAAAAGGGTTCCAAAAAGTGATTCCTTCTAGATGCAACCTTTGCAGATCCCTGCAGAAAGTCGTTGTCTCGGTAGACTTGGCCACGCTGCATCAACATCGGACTCAACATTTCTCGAGTTTTTTCGCCACGGACGTGGCTTTTTCCGGCTTCATGGGTGCATGTGGTGCACGGCCTGGTGCGGAGCAGAAGCAGCCGAAACATGTACATCCTTGTTTGTTCCCCATGTATGTGGTGAAGGTGCAGCGGGACATGAATGGACATGATCAACTTCTGGTGAGATTCATATGAATATGGTTCCATAAAGGGTTTGATCAGATGATGCAATTGGCGGAGATGTGTAAAAATGTGGCAATGTTCCGATTCCATTAACCCCTCATGGCGTCTATCCGCACTGTTTCCTCGACCTTTGAAATCGATCCTCGCATGATGCACACCTCCGGTTACATCAATAGGAGGATGATAGGAGGATGTTGCGATTCAGCACTATTCAAAGTGGAAACATCTGCCCCCCTAGGCGATTCTCTCATACATACGCAAGCCTGGCAGTTCATTATGACCTGTTGGGATGGTTTTGGAAGTGACCTTTCGGGAAAGTTACTTTGAATCATCCAAGACCATGTCATTTCTATACATGTTTGCCAGGTTTGCGACCATTTTGTGATTCAACCAAGGTCTTTTCCCCAAGTTGGAAGGGTTATTTTCACTGAATCTCCGTAGTCACGCGGTCTTCACGGCCGGGGGCAGGTCTCGGATTTTTTGGTGATGGAAGGGGTGCCGGAACCGCATCACATACTCCTGAAAAAGGGCTTCTTGGCCGCTTTTGGAGGAAGTCACACAGCATCTTTTTTTGAGGGGTGTTTTTTTTGGGATGAGCAATACCTTGCGAGAAATAGAAAGCAAAACAAGATAAACCTATACAAACCCGACAAATCGCCATGGTGAAAGGCAGACCCGGGATGGACAAATCGGTTTCCTGAGGGCCTTTTAGTCGAACCACAGCGATGCACCGTTTCGTTGTTTCAGCATCAAGGCACCACAAAGTTAGTGGAAGCTATGGCTGGTAAGACTTACAATCATGGAATACCTACGAGTTGGAATATCCCCTGCAGGGAAAGTGATATCTTCCATGCCTTCCATATGTCTGTCGAAAATATTCACTGTACCTGAACATAGATACGTGCGTATCATAGCAAAACATCTCCTACAAATTTGGCGTTGTATACCATGCGTATCTGCGTATCCACTTTTTTGATCAAACTTCGTTGATTTCCATCAACTCTCCTGGTCCTGGGTTTCAAGGTTTGTTACATCAATGGAGACCTGGCATGAGCGTGATATTTGTATCGCATCAATGGCTGGGGACTGGACATCCAGATCCTGAAGGTCGCCATGCTGCCACCTTGCGTGCCAGCTTGCAAGGGATTTTGGATGGAACTTTGGCGAACAAGAAAGGGAACGTCTCGACTAGGCCAAATAGGTTGCTGGATGATATGGGTAGTTTATCATGACCCGCTCTTGGGCATCTTTATCACCATTGTACAGCATGACCAGCACCATCACGATCATCACCACCATCTTCACCATCATCGCATTATCACCATCATCGTCACCATTACCATTGCCCATCGCTCACAGGTATTTGAAATAGGATCGTCCCATCCCTTCTTTTTGAGTGGTACTTTTAGGTACAAGCAGTTTCAGCACCCAGAAATACTTCAGACTTTTTCGATTTTTTTTTGGTGTGTTTCCTGCTTGTTGGAAGTAATGGAACTCGCTTGTGGCATTTTTTTGCACCCAGGATCACTCCAAGTTGAAATAGACGTTGCTTATGATATGGGTGCGGAATTTGGCGACGCGATGGAATATACACGTCAATCAGCCATGGATGGGTACATCTTCTTGGATTGGTTTGCCATACCTCAGATTACTGCTCGAGCGGAAGGAGTGAATGAAGAAAATACACGAAGTGATGCAGCATTGGCTGTGCAGAGTATTCCTTTTTACGTGGAGGCTGACTTTTTATCGGGGGGGTTGGAGAAATGATGGGGTATGATGGGTCAATGTTGAAAGCTGTGTGTCCAATGGTTCTGAGCTGTTTTGATCTTCATCTAAGCAACAGGATTTTAAGGTGGTCAGTTGGTGGCAGATTTAGTTTCCTTTGATCTACCAGGTTTGAAAAGACCTCGCCGCCAAACAGGGTCACCTTTTATTGATCTTTAGCCTGGATTCCAAATTTTGGACTTGTTCATTTCGTATTCACCCGATTTGAGAAGTACCCATGAAAATTGGAGATGGTACATGTTTAAGAAGTCTCCAACAGGGCCCACCAAACCGGCGCCTGTGTATTTAGTGGCTACAGGATCGAAAGGGGGGTTGCCCCGGCTATTCACCTGGGGGTACATTATATGATGTAGAGTAGATAAATCCTTCCATTTAGCTCTTGGAATAGTAATTCCCAATACATGGGATGATGAACCACCTTCCTTTTTGTTAAACCATGGTCAGCCCTCCATGAGCGACTGCGTCAATCTGACAGGCTTCCAATATCTTTATGGCTTTAGTGCCTGAAGTGAAACGCTCTGACACTGGATCCTTGGCAGTTGAAGAGCATGGTAGAGGATTTTTGAGGGAAGAATTTGGTGTTTGACACCTGAAGAAGGCATGCTTAAGTGTTTAGTTTTTTTTGCTGCCATCGAAAGGCTTGATTGCCAAAGCGGCATATTCAAAGTAAGGGTATTTTACTCTTCCTATATTGGCCTTCTATTGGTGAAATGGATCAAAAAACGGGTATGATTTTGACTGTTTTATAAATACATACTTGGCATCCCTTTGAAGGAAGGTGCTGGGGATGATGCAAGCATTGGCTGCAAGCATCGCTTGGCGACTCATAGATCTCTAGGCCACTTTCTGGTTTTCCTTTAAAGGACAAGCATATAATGATTTAACACTCTCAAGTTTGGGAAGTCAACAGCAGTATGTTTTGAATCAAGTCATATCAATCAAAACATATCTTTGAAATGTCAAAAGTCTTCAGGAAGATATTGCAACTACACCTCCTGGCTGACGCGCGGATGGTGCCGAGCGGAATTGTGGTGCCACCTGTTGTCTGCCAAGCCCTTCACACAGGTGATTGTAGTGTCTTGCACGAACAATGATATCAATTCACTTGAAATGACTCATGGTTTCAAAACATGAAGACATTATGAAGCTTACGTGCATGCATAACAATTGAAGTGATTTTGGAAATTTATCCGTGCTTCCAGGTTGCTTGGTCAGCTAAGGCTAAAGATAGGTCCATAGGTGATGTTCACATTTTGTCCGAAGGACATGAAAAGAGCAGTTGTGGGACAGACACAATCAAACTTGTGGCACTCCTTCTTTCTTGAAGGATTCAAACATATCCAACTCAGGTATACTCCACGAAAGAGTCCCAGTTCATGTACCCCAGGCAATGGCAGGAGCGACCAAACATGTGACCAGAAACACTCTTGGAAGTCGAACTACGAACAGGCATATAAACAGGATAAACAGGTTTCAAGTTTTTGAAGATATCAAAAATAGACGCGACACGCGCGAGCATCATTGAACTCAGATGGTTTTGTTGCTTGGCACTACCTTGCCTTGCGGTTTGCTGCAGGAGAACACGATTGATAAGGGAGATTTTACAGTGGAAAGTGATCGTGCGATGGTGGTGAAATTGGGAGAAATGGCAGTGGAACACAAGCTTCAAAACCTTTCAGATGGAGGCCAGCTATAAGAAGCTTCTTTCTTCCTTACCAGAGGGATGTTGAAGATTCAAAATTGTGTTTCCCATTTTTTTTCCTCGGACAAGAGGCCATGCCTGTCATTGATTCAAAATTCCATGCGTCGGTGGTAGGTCCTTTGAGTTTATATCGCTTCTTTTTGGCCATGCGGCCCATGATGCTGGGAAAACCTGCGTTGACATGGGAAGTGGATGCCTTCCTACAGCATTTCAAGTTTGATGATCTTCAAGCAACCATCAGGGACCAGAGCAGCATGACTCTTGGGGCATTCAGCGTCAAAGAATTGCAAGACGATGCAAGGAGTATATAAAGTATAAAGTAAATATGAACTTGCTTTTCCAAACCTGCATGCGCAGTTTCCGCGTTGAATGGCTATCCAGGATTTTTGTGTCGTCCCTCTTGTATTTTCCATTTTACTCTTTCAGGTTTTGAGCCATTTGATATAGGAGACACTGGCTATTGACATGTTGAGCATTAAGGAGTTTTCACCGCACTTTCCCCGTGATTCTTGCCCTCATACAATCTATCCCAGATGCTCCAACCGACAACCGCTGTAACCACCTATATTGGGGAGAGATTTCGATCGGAAACGACGATGTACTTTCCTCCACACATGGGAAGCTCCAAATCATTGGCTAGAACAGTGTCAATTGATCTTGCTGAAGCTTGAGTGAAGACAAGTCTGATGCTTACTGGGTGACATTACTTGTCACAACAAGTCAACATCCCTCTGTTTTGTAGATTGTTTCCAAGATTCATGAAAGCACCCATCACCTCCCAACACCATGATGTTGTACTAGATGACAATCAACAATTGAATAATGTGCTTCGCATTACGTGATTTTCAACATGGGCAGTGTAAAGCCCAACATGTATTTTCATGTTTAGGTTTGAAAGACGTCCTTCTCAAAGGTCTGTTTTGTCATGATTGATAAGACTTTTGTGCATTCCTCGGAGTCAGAGCCATTTTTCAAAGGAATGCCTTATTGTGTGCTACCTTCTCTGGTGATGTTGCCATGGTGAAGTTTTTGGCCGAGCAGAGGGCAGACCCCATGTCGCGCTTGTATGGCTTGGGTGATTTGGGTTATGAGGATGACATGACCTTATTGATGGCCGCCTTGGAAACACGACAAAGCCCTGAGATGATTCGAACTCTCTTGGAAGCTTTTTTGAGCGAAAGTATAGAAAGTCTTTTTCCCGGAAGTGAAAACAACAATATCCACTTGTTTGGTCCACCATGTTTTTGGAGGAGAGCTTGTTTTTCCACACATTGTATTTTCAAATATTTTCAAGTTTTTGCTATCCCAAGTTAAGGAAAGATGAAAAACCTTCAAAGAAAAGCTGCTCAAGTCTTGGAATTCATACTCGACTGAGGAATTGAAACTGGACCCCAATGCTTGCTCGGTTGACGGGATCACTGTGGCTGGTTGTGCGAAAAGCCCTGAGCAGTTGAGGGAACTGCTGCATTTCAAATCAGATATACACACGGCGGTGGAACCCTTGGGCATGACGCCTTTGTCAAGGATGGCAAGTAGGGCTGACATAGAGACGACCCTGGAGATGTTGCGGTTGCTTTACAACATGCACGTAGGATGGGACTGCTTGTGTTTACATGTGAGTCGCAACCTGGACTGCTCTCACAAAATACAAATATGTCAAAATCAATGATAACCTGATAGCCTCACTGGCTGGTGCTCTGTAGGGAATGAAGGAATCAACCTATAGAATTTATTTGTTATTTTCGTGGGTGTGACTGGGATTCGTTCGCTCATGCCCTGCTAAGTGCCAGCCAGATCACGGAAGATTCAGATACTTTGAAATTGCAGTAGTTCAATTCAGTGATTTTGCATCAGACGAAGGCTATTTGAGCAGAGTCAAACATTTCCTATAGGTTGGTTTAGGATAAAGTTTCTTCAAAATAGTTTATATTCAATAACCAGGATTTCAACATTTGGAAGGATTCAACTCCGGGTTTGAAATTTCATTTTCTCTTGCCGCCGTCAAAGTGAGCAAGGTTGAGCTGCGATCCAAATCCGAAGACTTTTGGTTTGGGCGTTTCGCCCTTGGTGGCTGCAGTGTCCTTGTCTCGTGGCAACCCTTTAGGGGTGGAGGTTATCCGCACCTTGCTGGAACATCGAGCTGATCCAAATAAGGTGAATCGCCAGAAGATTTTGGCAATTTTTTCAGGACGTTTTTGGTGTTTAGTTGGAAATGTGAATCCAACCTGACTTCATGATTCATTCTCCCAGCTTTTTTTCTGCGGAATTTGGGTGGGTTTGCTACGCCAAGCCACATCCATTTTTGCTCTACGAGGCCTGCAGACAGACTGGCACCGTCTTCACCAGTGTGGTGGTTATTGGCAGGGTCAAGGTGTGGAATGCGAGTGCTGTGGCCGTGGGAGAATCATTGCAGGATTCTGCCCGGGCAAATCAAGTCCACGTCTTGTACGAGAGAGTTATAAAGTAAGTATGCGTGAGTACTTGTACACACATACTGTAGAATACCGTACTACAAATATATGTAATCAAATTTACACTATATATATGTGATATGCAATAGATTTGCTCATGCATACACGACTAGATACCACAAATACATGTTGACATATGTGTTTGTATATGCCTCAGCCACTTGGATCACTTTGCTCACTTTGTGACGTTTACTTGAAAGCCTCGCTAGACTGGAAGTCCCCGGCCGACTTTTTAAACTCATTAAACATATTTGTACACGTCCCAAATTCAGAGTAAGCTGTGATGAAGGTAAGTCGGATTTCTTCTTTCAACAATCAGGCATTAGACAAGGATGTCCGCCTTCCGCGTACCGTTTCATATTAGTCATGTCGGTCATGTCTGCAGACATCAAATCCAGACTTAACACCCCCAAGCAAAGGGAACCAATCCCAGCTCAGCAATTCATTTTAGTGAAATCATTTTTGCGGATGATACACATATTTTCGGAGAACATACCGCTTCTTGGAGAACAAATTGCTGAAAGAAAGCGAACTGGAGTCAGCGTACTACAACGTGAATTTGAATCACAAAAAACGCACCAACAGAAAAATTTCTACTACCAAATGCCAAAGTGGAAATATTGTGCCCAGAAGGCAGCAGGCGGTGCATTTAGGTAGTCTGCTAACAGACACGGTAAGCCAGCTGCAGAAATCCAAAAACGCCTTGCTATGGCAATCAAACTTGTGCGCAGTTAAAGCTTTTTCGGAACAGAGCCGCATTTCATGGAAACTCAGAGTATTCAATTCCAAACTCGTGTATGGCTTCGAAACTATTCCATTGACCCAGGGAGGACAATATAAAATAGATGCCTTCCAAATGGAGTGTATATGAAGGATTCTCAAAATACCACTGACATTCATAGACCGCTCACAGACAAACCAGTCGGTCAGAGATCAAGCAATGCGATATGGAGTCAACATTGAAAAGTTATCCCAAACATTGACACTTTGCAGCAAAATTTGAAACTACTAGGACATATCCTCCGAGCTAAACGGGAAGATCCTCTTCGACAAGTTTTGTTTGAATATGGCTCAAACATACCATATACAAAGATGCGGACAACCAAAACCAGATTGGTTTACAGAATCTATAAAGAAAGCCATGCATGCCCTTGGAATTGCGACACCTCATGAATTCATTCAACAAGATCTCGAAATTGTGATTAGAGCAGCCAACAGCAGACAAGGTCCTTTCAAACAAAGGCCATCCGCCTTAGGGCTTACAAAGTAAATGCTACGAATCAGCCCCTTGCAAGAAGGTTAGAGGCAGTGCAGAAGCCGCTCAAGGAAAACATCTTCTTCTTCGGTCATGCTGCGCACCTTTATGCTCTACTGTGCTTGCCGGCGCTGCGTCAGCTCTGGCGACCAGGAGGCTGCTACTCCCACATTAGGTGGCAACCTGTGCGAAAATCCCAACAATTATGAAAATCAAGAGGTTCAAACGCCTGTTCCACAACACTGCGTTCCACCTGAGAGATCGCATAGTTCAGTTCAGCCTGCTGTGCAGAAAGGATCAAGGATGGATCCGCAGCAGCAGACTGGACCACCTGGCACTACGCAGCAAGCCTTGTTGCAAGTGATCCAGAGAGCAACAACTTCAGCAAGAACCAAGCTAGGGCGCAGATGCGCAGGCTTTCTCATATAACTTGGATCAGCAGCTCAGAATCCACCAGAATGTCGAGAAGAGTATCGGCGTTCGAGAAAAAGGGGAGTGGAGCCACAAGTTTGAATCTAGGTAGGGCGTGTTCTTGGGAGTCAGGGAAGCGCTGCTGAGAAGATTGTTTGATGTGCGTCCGATGTTGTCCATCAGGACGAAGACTGGAGTGGACCACAGTCTGCCCAGAGCGCAAGCTTCAAGAAGGCTTCACATGACGAAGAGAGATCTGGATAGAAACATAACTACCGTGCATGTGAGGGAATGGCCCATGGGGAAGAAGAGGCAGAAGAAGAGCATAGTCCTCGTGAGGTTTCAGTCCCAAAGACCCTACATCTCTACTCAGAAGCTATTGACTTCAAGACCAGACTGGCAGAAGGGCCCGTTGAATTTGGTTTCAAGAGTGACCAGGAAAAGACCCAAGGTGCTAGCGATCCTACTGGAGATGGCGGCGCGAAAGGTTGCAGAGATGCTGGACCCAAAATTCGAAACGAACTGGGTGGTTTTCCTATCCACAGGTCAGGTCACGCTGGATGTAAGAAGATGAGTGGGGTCGCGCTGCTCCAGCCCTACCGCCCCAAAGATGTCCAGGAGTTGTTTCTTTATAATCGAACAGAGAGTTTCAATATAGCCCATGAGTGGTGCCAGCAACTTGTGGAGTGAAGTTTCGACTGCCTTAGATTTGAGAAGAAGGACTGAGTCTGAAACCTACATGGATGCTAACGCCTGGGAAAGGCAAAACACATTGATATGCAGTACCACTGGGTGCAAGAACACGTAGCCCAGACGTATTCCATGATCAAGAAAACCGGTGCCGCGGACATGTTAGCAGATGTGCTTACCAAACCGGTTGCTGAAGAGAAGATGGACCGAGCACTTCTAGGTATGAACTTTCATTTCCAGGACGGGCCGCACCAGGTATCGTTGAAGAAGTGAGATGGCTTTTGTGTGGCTACTACTTGTGAAGAAGCGTGCTGAGAGCCGAATAGCTAGCTATGTACAAACATTTCAAGAGAGCGTTTGTGAGCCCCATAATTCCGTGCCATACATTCATGCACATAGTTATTTACATACGTGGGACATCTCATGTGATGACGAGCATATGTTTGCAACATTTTTTGGAAAACATGGATTGTGGTTGGCAACACCTCTATCGGGGCCACATGAATTTGCGCTTTCGCCAGGTGGCTTTGCTGGGAAGACAGGCTTGTTCCCCACAGACTCGTGCAGCTGCAACCCTACCAGGCTGAGTGTGGATCATGGTGGATTTGTGGATCTGCTGTGTTGTAGGGTAGCGCGTGTTGTTTTTACCATGTTGGTTTCCCGTTTTAGTGGTTTTAATGCCCTAAAATGCCTTAAACAATCTTTTTTAAACAAAAAAACAGGTTCCCATTTTGCCAAGAAAATTCCAGATGGGTAGAAAACATTACTTGGATACAGATTGCAAGTATGTAGAATACAACAGCAATGGTTTTCTGTAGGGTGAAATGAAACCCTCCCTTTTGTTGATTTTTCGCACTTCGAATGGTACTCCCTTCTGAACGGCCGGAAGTTTCCAACTTGAATTTGCAAATCAGATTTAATTTTTTCCCTCCAAGAATCACCGATAACTCAGTGGAACAAGTGTCTCTCCAAGACCATACGTTCCTTCGCAAAATGATCATTTTCCACGGCAGGATAGTGGGGGGGGGATCATGAATACTCGCAAAAAACTCTCCTTAATAGCTCCGTGGTGGTGGATCTATTGGGTTTGAGTCAGGAGGAGTTGGAAATCCAATTGTGTCGAACAAAGCCAAATCCCGTTCTTTCAATAGGTGCCATTCATCTTGGAGGCAAGAAATGGATCTCCTTCTCAGACATGCATTGACGTGCATCTTCACCCGCCACAATGCTTACACTACTCACAACAATTGATTTCCATATATTTCCATGAAATCGGGGACCTTTGGAATCGAACATTTTTGCATTGAAACACTGCCCAGGTGAAACGCCGTTGTTGGCAGCCGCGAATATTGGAAGTGAAGAAGCGGTGCAACTTCTTTTGAGCTATGGTGCCGAGCCAGTGACCAGCATATGATTCAGTGTGATTCCCATTCGGATGAAATTTCCCAGGTGATGCAACGCGTTTGCTGTAGATCTGTATAATACTTATCATGGATTCTGCAAAGCAATTCTTGGACATTTTGATGGAATTCAAAGGTTATTGTGGCGTCAAGGAAGTACGGCTGCATATTGGTCTTGATTCAATTCTTTCTCCGGTACATGTATGATATAACTTAATATAATCCAACACATCCTTGTTGTCCCAGCAGCGCCAATGAGGTACCCAACGACCGTGGCGAAACCTGTGAGTTTTTGGCTGAAGCGAATGGACACTACAATGTCTTGCCATATTTCCAGACCTTTGCAGTATGAGGGCCGTAGTTCAGATGTGATGAATAGTTGACAAATACAGCATATGTATATATATATATAATATATATATATTTTATACACACATATTGTGAGATGCCTTGTTTCTTTTTTTGAAGCCCAGCACACAATCCCGAGGTATTCGGAAGAAAAGTGCCAACCTTGCTTCTTTTGTGAATGTGTGAAGACTCTTAATTGGGATATTTGTTTCCTAAGATACTTGAATTTCATGGTTCACTTTGTTTATTTTTTTTGAATTATCTACAGAGACATGTGAAAACGGTGTCCTTTCAATCTCGATTCTTGTGCCTGGATGGCTCGTGTTTCATGGAAGCAAATATGCCAAACAATCGTGCCTAGGATTTCAGCTGCTAAGACATCTATATATACTTGAACATCCTTGGATTCGCGTTGGTTTGGAAATTGGCATGTCGATAGGAGCACGATAAAGTCGGTCATCCACTTGGCAAATCGAGGGGTTTCCAAGTGGTTTGCTCGCCAAATCTTTGGCGCTCCCCCCTTTTCCCGTGACACTGCACCGCCGAAGGTGGTGTGGTAGAGATTTTGCGGCAAATTCTGGTGAGACTGGCACCTTTCAAAACAAAGGAAACCCAAATCCAAAAGTAGAGTGGTCTGAACTGTGCAAATACACTGAAATGAACATATATATATATATATATATACGTATACATGCATGCATTTAATACTAGTATTGTATTGTTTTTTACATTACATGACTTTTTTCACCCCGATCCTAAGAGCTGATCCAATTTGGCAAGAGATTCTTCCAGTATATACATTGGAACCACTAGACTAGATGCTTCCGTGAGATAGGCCGTTCAGCTACGTCTTGGGCGCGTGTGAGACCAGATCTCTACAACAAAGGCGGCTTTGCGACAATTACAACTTTAGCTACCAGCGACCATGTTCTAAAATGGTCCTAAATACAGATCAGTGCCAAAAAGTGAAGTTGCAAAGTAGTAGATAGCAACCAGTTTCCCCAAGGATCTCCAGCTGCGTGTGGGTGTGTTGCGTTGATTTGACATTTCACGGCCATTGAATTATTTTCGAGCTTGCGAGGCTCCGCTTTTCATGGCCACTCGCATTTCTAGAGTTCGACGCCAGCCCATCATGACTTGAGAAGAAAAGGGGCTGCTTTCCTTGACGTCATACTTCACACTTCACNAGGTAGCAACCAGTTTCCCCAAGGATCTCCAGCTTTGTGTGTGTGTCTGTGTGTGTTGCGTTGATTTGACATTTCACGGCCATTGAATCATTTTCGAGCTTGCGAGGCTCCGCTTTTCATGGCCACTGGCATTTCTAGAGTTCGACGCCAGCCCATCATGACTTGAGAAGAAAAGGGGCTGCTTTCCTTGACGTCATACTTCACACTTCACCCCCCCCCCACCAAAAGGCTGAAGATCTTTGAATGGCTTGGAACAGGATTTGATGAACTGAAATTGAAATTGCTTTGTCAGTGTTTTCGGCTCAAAGTCAGTGTGATTTTTGTTCCTGTGGTGCAGGAACTTTTGCAACCCCATTTTGGCATGATGCCAAAGATGAAGCTTCAGACACCTATTTTCATGGATACGTAGCCATAGAAATACTCAGTAGCATCTGAATTTGAGACCAGTAGTGTTGGCAGACAAGAATGAGCATTCCGGTAATCCAACGATGATTGGAGGGGAGCAGCTCTTATGCGGCCACCCTCACCTGACAGACGCATCATTACGTCCAAGTACTCCCAAACCATCCGAAAATTGAAATGTTTCTCAAGTTCAACACCAGCCACCATGCAGTGGTAGTTTTGTCTCGACAATCGCCTCACTGCTGAAGTTGTAGTGGCAAGGTCCCAAAATTGTTCTATTCATTGGGCCCATGCGAGACCAGATCTCCTCAGCAAGGTCCCCAAAGTGTTCTTCCAGGCTGTGCTATTCATTGGGCCCATGTGAGACCAGATCTTGTCAGAAAATCATGCAAAGGAGGCTGCGCAAGCATTGCAAGTCTGGGACAGCTATCAGCGACCATGGTCTAACATGTTTCTAAGTACAGAATCTGCAGTGCAAACCAGTGAAACTGCATAGTTGCATAGGTATTTCGGCGCCAACGCTAGTCACCATGCAGTGCTAGTTTTGTGAGCCACCCTAGGCTTCCCAATCGCACAGACCCCAGTGTTGAAGTTGGAGCGGCAAGGTCTCAAAATTGTTCTTCCACTCTGTGCTAAGGCTGCACAAAAATTGCCAGTTTGGGACAGCTACCAGCGACCATCGTCTGAAATGGTCCCAAGGTACTCCAGCTTTGTGTCGTGGTGCAACGGAGGAAGATATTGCTTTTCTGATTCGACTCCACCCACCATGCAGTGATAGTTTTGCCTGTCTTGGGAGCCACCCTAGTCTTGCCAATTGCAAGCCGCATGGACGGCACTGTTGAAGTTGTAGTGGCAATCCCAAAATTGTTGTTCCAGGCTGTGCCTTTTTTGCAATCATTTCAGACCAGATTCGAAGCGGTAGTTTTGCCTGTGTTGGGAGGCACCCTAGTCTTGCCAATCGCCCGGAGACCACTTTTGAAGTTGTAGTGGCAAGGTCCCAAAATTGTTTTCCAAGCTGGGCTATTTATTGGGCCCATTTCAGACCAGGTCTCTACAACGAAGCTGGCTGCATGAGAATTACAGCACAACTGAGCTACCATGATTTCAAATGCTCTTAAATAAAGATTATGGGGTGCCAAAAAAGGAGACTGCAAAGTTGTGGTTAGCCACCAGTTCTTTGAATGCAATCCAGCTTTGTGTGTTTTGCGAGGCTCTGCTTTTCTGATTCTTGATTTGACATTTCAGGGCCACTCGCTTTTTTCTCGAGTTCGAGGCGAACGGCAGTCACCATGCAGTGGTAGTTTGGTTTGTCTTTGGAGACAACCTAGTGTTGCCAATCACATAGACGCCACTGTTGAAGTTGTAGTGGCAAGGTCCCAAATTGTTCTTCCAGGCTGTGCTATTCATTGGGCCCATGTGAGACCAGATCTCTGCGGCAAAGAAGGCTGCGCAAGAATTGCATGTTTGGGACAGCTACCAGCGGCCATGGTCTAAAATGGACCTAAATAGAGATTGTGCAGTGGAAAACAGAGAAGCTGCATAGTTGCAAGCAGCAACCACCGATTCTTGATTTGACATTTCAGGGCCCTTTTCTCGAGTTCGACGCGAACGCCAGTCACCATGCAGTGGTAGTTTTGCTTGTCTTGGGAGACAACATAAGTTGTAGCGGCAAGGTCCCAAAATTGTTCTTCCAGGCTGTGCTATCTCAAAGGGAGGCAACGCGACAATTACAAGTTTGGGACAGCTACCAGCTGCCATTTAAAATCGTCCCGAGGCACTCCAGCTTTGTATTGTGTTGTGCAACGGAAGATGTGGCTTTTTTTGATCCGACGCCACCCACCACGCAGTGCTAGGTTTGGCTGTATTGGGAGCTACCCCAGTCTTGCCAATCACATTACATGGACTTCACTGTGGCAAGATCCCAAAATTGTTTTCCAGGCTGTGCTATTCATTGGGCCCATGTGAGACCAGATCTCTGCTGCAAAGAAGGCTGCGCAAGAATTGCATGTTTGGGACAGCTACCAGCTGCCATGGTCTAATTAGAAAGGACCTAAATAGAGATTGTGCAGTGGAAAGCAGTGAAGCTGCATAGTTGTAGGCAGCAACCAGGCTCCACTTTTCCGATTCTTGATTTGAGTGTTCATGGCCAATGGCAGCTTTCTCGAGTTCCACGCCAACGCCAGTCACCATGCAGTGTTTTTTTGCTTGTCTTGGGAGACACTCTAGTCTTGCCAATCACACGGAGGCCACTGTTGAATAGGTAGCCATCAGGTTGGTGTTGTCTTTGGCAGGCTCCATTTTTCCGATTCTTGATTTGATATTTCAGGGTCAATGGCAGCTTTCTCCAGTTCGAGGCGAACGGCAGTCACCATGCAGTGGTAGTGTGGTTTGTCTTTGGAGACAACCTAGTGTTGCCAATCACATAGACGCCACTGTTGAAGTTGTAGTGGCAAGGTCCCAAAATTGTTCTTCCAGGCTGTGCTATTGATTGGATCCATGTGAGACCAGATCTCTGCAGCACAGGAGGCTGCCCAAGAATTGCATGTTTGGGACAGCTACCAGCGGCCATGGTCTAAAATGGACCTAAATAGAGATTGTGCAGTGGAAAACAGAGAAGCTGCGTACTTGTAGGCAGCAACTTGGCTCCACTTTTCCGATTGTTGAGTTGAGTGTTCATGGCCAATGGCAGCTTTCTCGAGTTCGACGCCAACGCCAGTCTCAATGCAGTGGTTTAGTTTGTCTTGTCGTTGGGGCCACTCTAGTCTTGCCAATCGCACCAACGCCACTGTTGAAGTTGAAGTGGCAAAGTCCCAGAATCCACGTTGTGCTATTGTTTGGGTCCATGTGAGACCAGATCTTTGCAGCACAGGAGGCTGCGCAAGAACTGCAAGTTTCAGCTACCAGCCACCATGGTCTAAAATGGTCCTAAATAGATATCCGTGCAAAACAGTGAAGCTGCAAAGTTGTAGGTAGCGACCAGTTTCCCCAAGTATCTCCAGGTTTGTCTTCTGTTTGCGAGCCTCCGCTTTTCCGATTTGATTGTTGATTTGACTGTTCATGGCCACTGGCAGCTTTCTCAAGTTCAACGCCAACGCCAGTCACCATGCAGTGTTTTTTTGCTTGTCTTGGGAGACACTCTAGTCTTGCCAATCACACCAACGCCACTGTTGAAGTTGAAGTGGCAACGTTCCAGAAACTGCATTTTACTTTGGGTCCATGTGAGACCAGATCTCTGCGGCAAAGAAGGCTGCGCAAGAATTGCATGTTTGGGACCGCTACCAGCTTTGCATTGTGTTGTGCAACGGAAGATGTAGCTTTTTTGATTCGACGCCACCCACCACGCAGTGCCAGTTTTGCTTGTATTGGGAGCCACCCTAGTCTTGCCAATCGCACCAATGCCACTGTTGAAGTTGAAGTGTCAAAGTCCCAGAATCCACGTTGTGCTATTGTTTGGGCCCCTGTGAGACCACATTTCTGCAGCACAGGAGGCTGCGCAAGAACTGCAAGTTTCAGCTACCAGCGACCATGGTCTAGAATGGTCCAAAATAGATCTAAATAGATATACGTGCAAAACGGTGAAGCGGAAGCGACAAGTTTCTTCACATATCTTTAGCTTTGTGTTGTTGTGTTGTGTTGCTTTGACATTTTATGGCCAGTGCACTCATTTTCGTGTGGAACCCCACCAACCATGCAGTGGTACTTTTGCTTGTCTTGGGAGCAACCCTAGTCTTGCCAATCACGCAGAGGCCACTGTTGAATAGGTAGTCAGGTTTTCTGATTGTCGTTGATTTGACATTTCATGCGCTCTGGCCTCTTTCTCAAGTTCGACGCCATAGTTGTGTTTGTCGTGGGAGCCACCCTAGTCCTGCCAATTGTACAGACGCCACTGTTGAAGTTGTAGCGGCAAGGTCCAAAATTGTTCTTCCAGGCTGTGCTATTGATTGGGTCCATGTGAGACCAGATCTCTTCAGCACAGGAGGCTGCCCAAGACTTGCAAGTTTGGGACTGCTACCAGCGGCCATTTAAAATCGTCGCGAGGCACTCCAGCTTTGCATCGTGTTGTGCAACGGAAGATGTAGCTTTTTTGATTCGACTCCACCCACCACGCAGTGCCAGTTTTGCTTGTATTGGGAGCCACCCTAGTCTTGCCAATCAAATGGACGTGACTGTTACTGTTAAAGTTGGAGTGGCAAGGTCCCAAAACTGTTCTTCCAGGCTGTGCTATTCATTGGGCCCATGTGAGACCAGATCTCTGGAAAAAAGCAGGCACTGCGACCATTACGAGTTTGGGACGGCTACCGGCCACCAAGAGATTGTGCAGTGCGAAACAGTGGATTCATTTTCGACTGGGACCCCACCTACCATGCACTGGTAGTTTTGCTTGTCTTGGGAGCCACCCTAGTCTTGGAGGCCACTGTTGAATAGGTAGNGTCAGGTTTTCTGATTGTCGTTGATTTGACATTTCATGCGCTCTGGCCTCTTTCTCAAGTTCGACGCCATAGTTGTGTTTGTCGTGGGAGCCACCCTAGTCCTGCCAATTGTACAGACGCCACTTCTGAAGTTGTAGCGGCAAGGTCCAAAATTGTTCTTCCAGGCTGTGCTATTGATTGGGTCCATGTGAGACCAGATCTCTTCAGCACAGGAGGCTGCCCAAGACTTGCAAGTTTGGGACTGCTACCAGCTTTGCATTGTGTTGTGCAACGGAAGATGTAGCTTTTTTGATTCGACGCCACCCACCACGCAGTGCCAGTTTTGCTTGTATTGGGAGCCACCCTAGTCTTGCCAATTGCACCAATGCCACTGTTGAAGTTGAAGTGTCAAAGTCCCAGAATCCACGTTGTGCTATTGTTTGGGCCCCTGTGAGACCACATTTCTGCAGCACAGGAGGCTGCGCAGGAACTGCAAGTTTCAGCTACCTGCTAGCGACCATGGTCTAGAATGGTCCAAAATAGATCTAAATAGATATGCGTGCTTTCCGATTCTTGATTTGACATTTCATGGCCGCTAGCAGCTTTCTCGAGTTCGACGCCACCCACCACGCAGTGCCAGTTTTGCTTGTATTGGGAGCCACCCTAGTCTTGCCAATCACATGATCGCCACTGTTAAAGTTGGAGTGGTAAGGTCCAGGTCCCAAAACTCTTCTTCCAAGCTGTTTTACTCGTTTGACCAACTTGCTGCCCAAATCTCCACATCCAAGATGGCTGCGCAGCACTTGCAGCCCCGTTGGAGATGCGGTTCAAGCAGTGCAATGAACTGCCCTGGTCAGAGAAGAAACGTGTTATCTGCGCAAGATGCTGCTTGATACTTGGGTGGAATTCGAATTTCGCACAGTTCACAAGCCCTAGGATCAGATAGCGGTGCAGTTTGTGAAGATCCTTTACTGATTGGACCAACTGGACCAGCCCTGAGTGCATTGCCTCTGCAATTGTTGTGTGCCAAAGTCCCAGGTGCGTAGGTCCTGTGCATGTTCCATGTTTTCCTGGCAGTTTCCTGGTGCAACTTGGCGAGGGGTAGCCATGTCTGACATGTCCAGCAAGAACTGCGACGGCATGAGGTCAATGTGGGATCTTGGTCCAACGATCTCTAGGATAGTGAAGCGGCGCCGGACATGCCGACGACGGCCTAGCATGATGCCAAAGATGAAGCTTCAGACACCTATTTTCATGGATACGTAGCCATAGAAATACTCAGTAGCATCTGAATTTGAGACCAGTAGTGTTGGCAGACAAGAATGAGCATTCCGGTAATCCAACGATGATTGGAGGGGAGCAGCTCTTATGCGGCCACCCTCACCTGACAGACGCATCATTACGTCCAAGTACTCCCAAACCATCCGAAAATTGAAATGTTTCTCAAGTTCAACATCAGCCACCGTGCAGTGGTAGTTTTGTCTCAACAATCGCCCCACTGCTGAAGTTGTAGTGGCAAGGTCCCCAAAGCGTTCTTCCAGGCTGTGCTATTCATTGGACCCATGTGAGACCAGATCTCCTCAGCAAAGGAGGCTGCGAAAGCATTGCAAGTTTGGGACAGCTATCAGCGACCATGGTCTAACATGTTTCTAAGTACAGAATCTGCAGTGCAAACCAGTGAAACTGCATAGTTACATAGGTAGAGACCAGGCCCCGTTTTTCCGACAGGGCCGCTTGCATTTTTCTCCAGTTCGACGCCAACGCTAGTCACCATGCAGTGCTAGTTTTGTGAGCCACCCTGGGCTTGCCAATCGCACAGACGCCAGTGTTGGTCCCAAAATTGTTCTTTCAGGCTGTGCTGTTCATTGGACCTACGTGAGACCAGATCTCTGCAGCAAACAAGGCTGCACAAGAATTGCCAGTTTGGGACAGCTACCAGCGACCATCGTCTGAAATGGTCCCGAGGTACTCCAGCTTTGTGTCGTCGTGCAACGGAAGATATTGCTTTTCTGATTCGACTCCACCCACCATGCAGTGATAGTTTTGATTGTCTTGGGAGCCACCCTCGTTTGGCCAATCACTCGGACGGCACTGTTGAAGTCGTAGTGGCAATCCCAAAATTGTTGTTCCAAGCTGTGCCTTTTACTGGGCCCATTTGAAATCATTTGGGACCAGATTGGAAATCGACCCCACCCACCATGCAGCATTAGTTTTGCTTGTGTTGGGAAGCACCCTAGTCTTGCCGATCGCCCAGACACCACTGTTGAAGTTGTAGTGGCAAGGTCCCAAAATTGTTTTTCCAAGCTGGGCTATTTATTCAGCCCATGTGAGACCAGGTCTCTACAACAAAGCTGGCTGCATGAGAATTACAGCACAATTGTGGGACAGCGACAAGCTACCATGATTTCAAATGCTCCTAAATACAGATTGTCGGGTGCAAAAAAAAAACTGCGAAGTTGTAGGTAGCCACCAAATCTTTGAATGTAATCCAGCTTTGTGTGTTTTGCGAGGCTCTGCTTTTCTGATGATAGATTTACGTTTCATGGCCAGTGGCATAATTTTCGAGTTCTACTTGGCAGACACCGTTGTCTTGCCAATCGCACGGCCGCCACTGTTGAAGTTGTAGTGACACGGTCCCAAAATTATCCAAAATTGTTCTTCCAGGCTGTGCAGTTTATTGGGCCCATTTGAGACTAGATGTCAAGATCTCTACACCAAAGGAGGCTCCGCAAGAATTGCAAGTTTGGGACAGCTACCAAGGACCATGGTCTAAAATGGACCTAAATAGAGATTATGCAGTGCAAAACAGTGAAGCTGCATAGTTGTAGGTAGCGACCACTCTCCGCTTTTCCGATTCTTGATTTGACATCTCAAGGCTACTTGCATCTTTCTCGAGTAAGACGCCAGCCATCATGCAGTGGTAGTTCTGTTCGCCGTGGTAGGCACCCTAGTTTTGCGAATCAAGCTGTAGTGGCAAGGTCCCAAAATTGTTCTGCCAGGCCATGCTATTTATCAGGCCTATTTGAGACCAGATCTCTACAACAAAGCTGGCTGCATGAGAACTATAGTGCAACTTTTGGACAGCGACAAGCTAGCATGGTTTCAAACAGTCCTAAGTTGAAATACGGATTGTGGGCTGCAAAAAATGGAAACTAAAGAGTAGCTACAGCTAGCCACCGGTTTTCCGAATGCAATCCAGCTTCGTGTTTGCGAAGCTCTGCTTTTCTGAATGCTGATTTGACATTTCATGGCCAGCGGCATAATTTTGGAGTTGTACTTGGGAGCCACCATTGTATTGCCAATCGTACGGCTGCCACTGTTCAAATTGTAGTGGCACGGTCCCAAAATTGTTCTTCCAGGCTGCCCCGTTTATTGGGCCGTTTATTGGGGGCATTTGAGACTAGATCTTTACATCAAAGTAGGCTGCGCAAGACCTGCAAGTCTGGGGTAGCTACCACCAAACATGGTCAAACCTCAGTCAAATGAAGTGGAAATCGCAACCATCCAAAGCGTGGCGTCACATCCTCCATGGAAGAACAACTGTTTTCATGCACAACGGACAGTCCTGCCGATCAGAAGTTGTAGTGGCAAGGTTCCAAAATTATCCAAAAATTGTTCTTCCAGGCTGTGCAGTTTATTGGGCCCATTTGAGACTAGATCTCAAGGTCTCTCCACCAAAGGAGGCTCCGCAAGAATTGCAAGACAGCTACCAAGGACCATGGTCTAAGACTCTAAGATGAACAAACAGTCTGCAGTGCAAAACAGTGAAGCTGTGACGTTGTAAGTAGCTACCAGCTTGTCCAAGCATCTCCAGATTGATGTGGTAGGTAGCCACCCTAGTCTTGCCAATCGCACGGATGCCACTGTTGAAGTTGTAGTGGCAAGGTCCCAAAGTTATCCAAAATTGTTCTTTCAATCTGTGCCGTTCATTGGGCCCATTTGAGACCAGATCTCTACTGCAAAGGAGGCTCCGCAAGAATTGCAAGTTTGGGACAGCTACCAAGGACCATGGTCTATAATGGACCTAAATAGAGATTATGCAGTGCAAAACAGTGAAGCTGCATAGTTGTAGGTAGCGACCACTCTCCGCTCTTCCGATTCTTGATTTGACATCTCAAGGCTACTTGCATCTTTCTCGAGTAAGACGCCAGCCATCATGCAGTGGTAGTTTTGTTCGCCGTGGTAGGCACCCTAGTTTTGCGAATCAAGCTGTAGTGGCAAGGTCCCAAAATTGTTCTGCCAGGCCATGCTATTTATCAGGCCTATTTGAGACCAGATCTCTACAACAAAGCTGGCTTCATGAGAACTATAGTACAACTTTTGGACAGCGACAAGCTAGCATGGTTTCAAACAGTCCTAAGTTTAAATACGGATTGTGGGCTGCAAAAAATGGAAACTAAAGAGTAGCTACAGCTAGCCACCGGTTTTCCGAATGCAATCCAGCTTCGTGTTTGCGAAGCTCTGCTTTTCTGAATGCTGATTTGACATTTCATGGCCAGCGGCATAATTTTCGAGTTGTACTTGGGAGCCACCATTGTATTGCCAATCGTACGGCTGCCACTGTTGAAGTTGTAGTGGCACGGTCCCAAAATTGTTCTTCCAGGCTGCCCCGTTTATTGGGCCGTTTATTGGGGGCATTTGAGACTAGATCTTTACACCAAAGTAGGCTGCGCAAGACCTGCAAGTCTGGGGTAGCTACCACCAAACATGGTCTAACATGCTTCTAAACACAGAATCTGCAGTGCAAAACAGTGAAGCTGTGACGTTGTAAGTAGCTACCAGCTTGTCCAACCATCTCCAGATTGATGTGGCAGGTAGC
>DF240941.1:0-39070 GCA_000507305.1 Breviolum minutum Mf 1.05b.01 | reverse complement strand
TATTCATTGGGCCCATGTGAGACCAGATCTCTAGAGAAAAGGAGGCAATGCGACAATCACAAGTTTGGGACAGTTACCAGCGACCAAGAGATTGTGCAGTGCAAAGCAGTGAAGCGACCAGGCTCCGCTTTTTCGATTCTTGATTTGACATGTCATGGCCACTTGCATCTTTATCGAGTTCGACACCAGCCACCATGCAGTTTCAGCTTTGCTTATCTTGGACACCCTAGTCATGCCAATCGCACGGATGCCACTGTTGAAGTTGTAGTGGCAAGGTTCCAAAATTATCCAAAATTGTTCTTTCAATCTGTGCCGTATATTGGGCCCATTTGAGACCAGATCTCTACTGCAAAGGAGGCTTTGCAAGAATTGCAAGTTTGGGACAGCTACCAAGGACCATGGTCTAAGACTCTAAGATGAACAAAGAGTCTGCAGTGCAAAACAGTGAAGCTGCGAAGTTGTAAGTATCATTGAGTAGCCACCAGCTTGTCCAAGTATCTTCAGCTTTGTGTTCTGCTTGCTTCGCTTTTCTGATTGTTGTTGGCCGTGAGTCAGTCTCCGGTTTTCTGATTGTTGATTTGACTTGATTTGACTTTCCATGGCCAATGGGAGCTTTCTCAAGTTTAACGCCAACACCAGTCCCCATGCAGTGCAGCGGTAGTTTTGCTTGTTTTGGGGGCCACCCTAGTCTTGCCAATCGCACGGACGCCACTGTTGAAGTTGTAGTGGCAAGGTCCCAAAATTATCCAAATTGTTCTTCGAAGCTGTGCCGTTGATTGGGCCCATGTGAGACCAGATCTCTACTGCAAAGGAGGCTCAGCAAGAATTGCAAGTTTGGGACAGCTTATCAAGCACCATGGTCTGAAAGGGACCTGAATAGAGATTATGCAGTGCAAAACAGTGAAGCTGCATAGTTGTATAGGTAGAGATCACTCTCCGCTTTTCCGATTCTTGATTTGACATCTCAAGGCTACTTGCATTTTTCAAGATTTCGGCACCAGCCACCATGCAGTGGTAGTTTTGTTTGTCTTTGAAGCCACCCTAGTTTTGCCAGTCGGTCTGACGCCACTGCTGATGTTGGAGTGGCAAGGTTGGAACATTGTTCTTCCTTGTGATATTCATTGCGCCCATGTGAGACCAGATCTCTAGAGAAAAGGAAGCAATGCGACAATCACAAGTTTGGGACAGTTACCAGCGACCAAGAGATTGTGCAGTGCAAAGCAGTGAAGCGACCAGGCTCCGCTTTTTCGATTCTTGATTTGACATGTCATGGCCACTTGCATCTTTATCGAGTTCGACACCAGCCACCATGCAGTTTCAGCTTTGCTTTTCTTGGACACCCTAGTCATGCCAATTGCGCGGATGCCACTGTTGAAGTTGTAGTGGCAAGGTTCCAAAATTATCCAAAAGTGTTCTTTCAATCTGTGCCGTATATTGGGCCCATTTGAGACCAGATCTCTACTGCAAAGGAGGCTTTGCAAGAATTGCAAGTTTGGGACAGCTACCAAGGACCATGGTCTAAGATGAACAAAGAGTCTGCAGTGCAAAACAGTGAAGCTGCGAACTTGTAAGTAGCACTGAGTAGCCACCAGCTTGTCCAAGTATCTTCAGCTTTGTGTTCTGCTTGCTTCGCTTTTCTGATTGTTGTTGGCCGTGAGTCAGTCTCCGGTTTTCTGATTGTTGATTTGACTTTCCATGGCCAATGGGAGCTTTCTCAAGTTTAACGCCAACACCAGTCCCCATGCAGTGCAGCGGTAGTTTTGCTTGTTTTGGGAGCCACCCTAGTCTTGCCAATCGCACGGACGCCACTGTTGAAGTTGTAGTGGCAAGGTCCCAAAATTATCCAAATTGTTCTTCGAAGCTGTGCCGTTGATTGGGCCCATGTGAGACCAGATCTCTACTGCAAAGGAGGCTCAGCAAGAATTGCAAGTTTGGGACAGCTTATCAAGCACCATGGTCTGAAAGGGACCTGAATAGAGATTATGCAGTGCAAAACAGTGAAGCTGCATAGTTGTATAGGTAGAGATAACTCTCCGCTTTTCCGATTCTTGATTTGACATCTCAAGGCTACTTGCATTTTTCTCGAGTTCGACACCAGCCACCATGCAGTGGCAGTTTTGTTTGTCTTGGGAGCCACCCTAGTTTTGCCAGTCGGTCTGACGCCACTGTTGATGTTGGAGTGGCAAGGTTGGAACATTGTTCTTCCCTGTGGTATTCATTGGGCCCATGTGAGACCAGATCTCTAGAGAAAAGGAGGCAATGCGACAATCACAAGTTTGGGACAGTTACCAGCGACCAAGAGATTGTGCAGTGCAAAGCAGTGAAGCGACCAGGCTCCGCTTTTTCGATTCTTGATTTGACATGTCATGGCCACTTGCATCTTTATCGAGTTCGACACCAGCCACCATGCAGTTTCAGCTTTGCTTATCTTGGACACCCTAGTCATGCCAATCGCACGGATGCCACTGTTGAAGTTGTAGTGGCAAGGTTCCAAAATTATCCAAAATTGTTCTTTCAATCTGTGCCGTATATTGGGCCCATTTGAGACCAGATCTCTACTGCAAAGGAGGCTTTGCAAGAATTGCAAGTTTGGGACAGCTACCAAGGACCATGGTCTAAGACTCTAAGATGAACAAAGAGTCTGCAGTGCAAAACAGTGAAGCTGCGAAGTTGTAAGTATCATTGAGTAGCCACCAGCTTGTCCAAGTATCTTCAGCTTTGTGTTCTGCTTGCTTCGCTTTTCTGATTGTTGTTGGCCGTGAGTCAGTCTCCGGTTTTCTGATTGTTGATTTGACTTGATTTGACTTTCCATGGCCAATGGGAGCTTTCTCAAGTTTAACGCCAACACCAGTCCCCATGCAGTGCAGCGGTAGTTTTGCTTGTTTTGGGGGCCACCCTAGTCTTGCCAATCGCACGGACGCCACTGTTGAAGTTGTAGTGGCAAGGTCCCAAAATTATCCAAATTGTTCTTCGAAGCTGTGCCGTTGATTGGGCCCATGTGAGACCAGATCTCTACTGCAAAGGAGGCTCAGCAAGAATTGCAAGTTTGGGACAGCTTATCAAGCACCATGGTCTGAAAGGGACCTGAATAGAGATTATGCAGTGCAAAACAGTGAAGCTGCATAGTTGTATAGGTAGAGATAACTCTCCGCTTTTCCGATTCTTGATTTGACATCTCAAGGCTACTTGCATTTTTCTCGAGTTCGACACCAGCCACCATGCAGTGGCAGTTTTGTTTGTCTTGGGAGCCACCCTAGTTTTGCCAGTCGGTCTGACGCCACTGTTGATGTTGGAGTGGCAAGGTTGGAACATTGTTCTTCCCTGTGGTATTCATTGGGCCCATGTGAGACCAGATCTCTAGAGAAAAGGAGGCAATGCGACAATCACAAGTTTGGGACAGTTACCAGCGACCAAGAGATTGTGCAGTGCAAAGCAGTGAAGCGACCAGGCTCCGCTTTTTCGATTCTTGATTTGACATGTCATGGCCACTTGCATCTTTATCGAGTTCGACACCAGCCACCATGCAGTTTCAGCTTTGCTTATCTTGGACACCCTAGTCATGCCAATCGCACGGATGCCACTGTTGAAGTTGTAGTGGCAAGGTTCCAAAATTATCCAAAATTGTTCTTTCAATCTGTGCCGTATATTGGGCCCATTTGAGACCAGATCTCTACTGCAAAGGAGGCTTTGCAAGAATTGCAAGTTTGGGACAGCTACCAAGGACCATGGTCTAAGACTCTAAGATGAACAAAGAGTCTGCAGTGCAAAACAGTGAAGCTGCGAAGTTGTAAGTATCATTGAGTAGCCACCAGCTTGTCCAAGTATCTTCAGCTTTGTGTTCTGCTTGCTTCGCTTTTCTGATTGTTGTTGGCCGTGAGTCAGTCTCCGGTTTTCTGATTGTTGATTTGACTTTCCATGGCCAATGGCAGCTTTCTCAAGTTTAACGCCAACACCAGTCCCCATGCAGTGCAGTGGTAGTTTTGCTTGTTTTGGGAGCCACCCTAGTCTTGCCAATCGCACGGACACCACTGTTGAAGTGGTAGTGGCAAGGTCCCAAAATTATCCAAATTGTTCTTCCAGGCTGTGCTATTTATTGGGCGCATGTGAGACCAGATCTCTAGAGAAAAGGAGGCTGCACAAGGGTTGCATGTTTGGGACTGCTACCAGCGACCATGGTCCAAAATGGTCCTATATAATCCCTGCAACTTCTATGGCTGGTCTGGAATGTGGGGTCCTCCAAGGCCGCCAGGTCGAAGGTCTAAAATGGTACACGTATCATTGTAGACCCCACTTGGCTATGATTGTAGACCTTATTGTCTTACCAGGACTTTGTTTCCAGAGCCTGTCAACATTTTACTACCGATTCCATTGTAGACCTTTGAACCACTTTGGTTTATCAGTGTGACATCAAACCGGGAAATTGTGGCCTTTGTGTGTGGAACAGAAACAAACAAGGATAAAATGAACTGTAGGATCAAAGTAAGTATGGCCTTTGGTGTGAGCACGCCTGGTGAAGGTCGTAAAACCTGCAGCACTTTGATTTCAGACCCTTTTCTACCAAACACTGCTCCAAGAACACTGTGAGGCCAATACTATTTTGTTTTCATACGAGAATCGACCCATGCCTAACTCTTTGACAACATACGTGCACCATCAGTTGCCGGGACCATGAGGGAGGGTGAACTCCATTAGGGTTTTCAATTTCAGACCCCAACATTCACGGTCCATAATGCAGAACCTGAAGTCCCTGATTGTAGCTGAGAGGATACTAAATAGGTATACCTGCAAAACAGTGAACCTGCAAAGTTGTAGGTATAGCCACCAGACTCCGCTCTTCCGATTCTTGATTTGACATTTCATGGCCACTGGCAGCTTTCCCCAGTTCAATGCCCACGCCAGTCACCATGCAGTGGTAGTTTTGCTTGTATTGGGAGCCACCCTAGTCTTGCCAATCACACGAACGTCACTGCTGAAGTTCTAGGTAGCGACCACTCTCCGCTTTTCTGATTCTTGATTTGACATTTCATGGCCACTGGCAGCTTTCTCAAGTTCAACACCACCGCCCGTGACCATGCAGTAGTTTTGCTTGTCTTGAGAGCCACCCTTCTCCTGCCAATCACACGGACGCCACTGTTGAAGTAGGTCCCAAAACTCTTCTTCCAAGCTGTTTTAGTCATTTGACATCCCCCTTCGAGTTTCCCCTACAGACTTCAGACCTCAAGGCCCTAAAACCATACCTTTTTGCTACCATTTTGTAAAAAAAGTTAACGTTGGGTAGAGGCATTTTGTAGTGTTGTTTTTACGGGAATTCTGCAACGGGTTTTCCCGGTTATTCCGTTGGTATCCGTGCCGCGGAACTTTTCACCAAATTGTATGTATATGTCTGGTGGATTTGTTAGGGTTGGGTAAAGCGTTCTGTTGACACACATTTTGTCAGGAAAACAAGAGTTAGGGAAGTCAAAAAAAGGCCAGCCTGACCAAATTGTAGTGGAGTGAAAATTGCAAGGAATCAAAAAAGACGAGACGCACCAAATTGTATTCATCGGAATTCTGATCGGGAAAACCCGATGTGTTCCCGATCTGGCATTTTTGCTACCAAATTGTATAATCTTAAAGTTGGACATGCCATTTTGTATCAATACGAGTTTCCATTTTGTAGTGAATTGACGCACCACGCGTGGTAGTTTCGCTTCTATTGGGAGCCACCCTAGTCCTGCCAATTGCGCGGACGCCACTGTTGAAGTTGTAGCGGCAAGGTCCCGCATTGTTTTTCCCATGCTATGAATTGGGTCCATGTGAGACCAGATCTCTGCAGCAAAGGAGGCTGCGCAAGAATTGCATGTTTGGGACTGCTACCAGCGACCATTTAAAATCGTCCCAAGGCACTCCGGCTTTGTATTGTGTGGTGCAATGGAAGATGTAGCTTTCTTGATTCGACGCCACCCACCACGCAGTGCTAGCTTTGCTTGTATTGGGAGACACCCTAGTCTTGCCAATCAAATGAACGTGACTGTTACTGTGAAAGTTGGAAAGGCAAGGTCCCAAAATTGTTCTTCCAGGCTGTGCTATTCATGGGGCCCATGTGAGACCAGATCTCTAGAGACAATGAGCTACTGCGACCATTACAAGTTTGGGACAGCTACCGGCGACCAAGAGATTGCGCAGTGCGAAACAGTGAATCTGCATGGTTGTAGGTATCGACCAGCTTCCTAATGCATCTCCATTTTTGTGTCGGAAATGCAATTTGTATGAAATGGACGTTGGGTCCCCTCAATTGTATCTAAGAAATAAATTTCCCAAGGTTACCCTGATATTTGAAGGGGGATCATTTGACCATTTTGCTGCCCAAATCTCCACATCCAAGATGGCTGCGCAGCACTTGCAGCCCTGTTGGAGATTCGGTTCAAGCAGTGCAATGAACTGCCCTGGTCAGAGAAGAAACGTGTTATCTGCGCAAGATGCTGCTTGATACTTGGGTGGAATTCGACTTTCGCACAGTTCACAAGCCCTAGGATCAGATAGCGGTGCAGTTTGTGAGGATCCTAGGACCAATTGGACCAGCACTGTGTGCATTGCCTCTGCAATTGTGCGTGCTGAGGTGCAAGGTGCGTAGGTCCTGTGCGTTTTCCATGTTTTCCTCGCAGTTTCCCAGTGCAGCTTGGCGAGGGGTAGCCATGTCTGACATGTCCAGCAAGAACTGCGACGGTATGAGGTCAATGTGGGATCTTGGTCCAACGATCTCTAGGATAATGAAGCGACGTCGGACATGCCGACGACGGTCCCTTAGGGTGCTTCTGAAATCCGCTCCTTCGCGATGTGAACAAGTATGAGCTTGGTCCCTTTCTGTTGCCTAAACATCTTTGGATGAAGCAAAGGAGGCTGTGCAAGGATTGCATGTTTGGAACAGCTACCAGCGACCATGGTCCAAAATGGATCTAAATAGAGATTGTGCAAAACAGTGAAGCTGCAAAGTTGTAGGTAGCGACCAGGCTCTCCTTTTCCGAATCTTGATTTGCCATTTCAGGGCCGTGCAGTTGGTAGTTTCGTTCTCGGTGGAGCTTGGTCCCTTTGTGTTGCCTGTACCGCCTAAACCCTACTCTTTGGAATAGAGTGTTTAGGTGGCCGAGAAGGATGCTGACGATAAAGATGATGCATGATGTGGTCATGTAGAAGCCGAGTGGGGAACAAAACCATCTGCCAAGTCTTTTTGACATTCAGATGATCTGCATAGATACAGTAAGAGACCATTTATTCTACGCTCCATGGCCCTGCACCATCACCGGCTATGTTCTTTTGACGGATTCCACTGCAACGAATCCTCCTCCAGGTTCGCCAGATTTCGCTTCCTTATTTCTGGCGAGTATGGTCTCTAAACGTTTCAAGAGAGCTTCAACGCATCACCTCAACTGATTAACTTCAAAGACATTTGCTTGAGACATTGGAGGGCTCATGGCCATGTTAGTACTTTTGGTGACAAGCTCTTCCTTCCTCCACTGGAACCTTCTTGGATGTTTGCAGGAGACGATGAGGGGAATGTACATGCATTGTTACATGACCTCATCAAATGAGTTCTAGTGAAAAGTAGTGGAATCCCTGCAACTTTTTCACAATATGTAATCCAGGTTGCTGACATAGCATTTCATTCACCTCGACTCTGGGTGCAGCATTAGATCTGATCAGGGCGATGAGATGAGTGCCGATCCAAACCCACAGCTGCTGAATTCTGTTGGCCAAAGTTGGATTGAACCTCTCGGCCTAAAGCGGCCATGACTTCAGAAGAAAATGGGGGGGGGGTGGCTGCTTTCCTTGCTTTCCTTTCCTTGACGTCATATTTCAGCCCCCCCCCAAACAAACGCACATGAAAGGAAGTTTGATTTAGAACCTCCTGATTTACGGAGGATCAAAATGAATATACGTAAAGAAACCAGGAAAATAAACAACAGAACAAGTAAAGAAAAATGATAGAAAGACAAGTAAAGGAAATAGAGTAGACACAAGAAAAAGTAAAGAAACGAGCAAGTGAAGGAAAGAAAAGGTAAAGCAACAAACAAAATCAATAATTTTTATAGTAAAGAACAAAGAAAGTAAAAAACGTATAGAAAAGACGAAACGCAAAATAACAAGAAAAAGAAAGAGAAAAAGAAAGAGAAAAAGAAAAAGAAATAAGGTAAATAGAAGGAAACTAAACACAAAGAAAGGAGAAAAAGACAATAAAGAAAAAGTAAAAGAAGAAAAGAAACGGAAACAGAAAAAGAGTAAAGTAAAGAAAAGTAAAGTAAAGACAAGGAAAGATAAACAAAAGTAAAGAAAAGAACAAGTAAAAAACAAGTGGCAGGGGCAATACTTGGTGATCTTGGTTTGTAGCTTTTCGTGGCAGGCGCAGTGTTTGGGGATGTTGGAGCTTCCACTTGGGTTTCAAATGAGTTTTTTTCAAGGTCTCAACTTTCCTGTGTTTTTTTTTGGTGGGACTTCAAGCAAACAAATCACTGGTCAAGGTCCGTTTCAGTTGCTTGGAAAGGGTGTTCCAATTGTATCTAGCCAGCGGCAAAATGTTGCAATCTACAAATGGTTTGGCTCACAGATGATATTCCTTTTTCCAACGGATCAACATCATTTCTTTCTGTTTGATGTCCATTTTCAAGCGGTGTTGATGTTCTTTCTTATTTCTCACCCTAGCACGTGGTTATGAGAAGCACATGCCAGCTTCTGACCACTTTTTGAAACACTTTTTTAACTCGACTTGATGCCCAAGTACCCTTGGAACTGCTTGAGTGTCTCATATATGGCATGCTGTATACAAACTTGTTTGGATTGAGCAATGAGCTGGTTGCGATTGCACACATCAAAACAAGTAAGGATCAGAGAGCATGAAAATAATCCACCAGGTTCTTTCAGGCAATTTGAACATGTTTGAACAAAATGGCGGTTGGTTTCACACTTTGCATTTTTGATTCCAACCTGGTCAATCTCAAAATTGCTGATCCACAAACCTCTTCCAACTGCGTGTGCAGCCACAGCAGTCTCATGGAGGCTTTGAATGGGGAAGGTGAAAGTTGAAGCATGAATCCGATTTCATGTTCCGGTACTCCTATCTTTCGATTTGGTGCCTTCAAAAGACCTGTCTATATGATTATACTGACATCTTCAGAGGTTTTTAGGACTATCATTTGTGTGAACATTTGCAAGTATATGTCTAGCTAGTCGAACATACTATGTCTTCACTTCTTTGTAGAAGTGTTTTTGTTAAAGAGTTTCATACTATACGGGTGTTTCTCAATATCAGGTGATCGTTGGGGAGCTATCAACTCCAATCATCTCTGAATGAACGTCAGATTCTTGCGAAACTGATTGTCAGGTGCCTTCTCTAAAGCAGGCCAGATGTTTGCGGTTGGTTGGGTGATCATGACTGAACTTCGTTGGTTGGACCAGTTCTTTTGTTGATTTTTTTGAACGATCCAATGTCTTTGCGATTCCCTGAGGTTGAACAGAAAAGTTGATCCTCCAAACTCCAAACTGTGATGACTTTGACGCCTTCTCCCAGCACCTCCATGCATTTTGCACACCAAATTCCTTGCCCAAAAAGTGTCAGAACTTTCGGAATCCGGAATCATTGGAATCCAACTGAATTTAGACACTACCTTCATGATGGCGCAAGCAACAGGTGCAGCTCTGATTTTTTGATGTACATATATTGCATATTATATATATTTCCTTCAACAAATAACCTTTTAGTGATGGGAGCAGGTGTTGGGGGTTAACTGTCCAGATGGAGAGGAATGGTTGCAATCCATATTATATTCATAGACTCAAAATAATGCACTTGGCCGCATTCCTATTCCCAATCACTGATTCTAAGTATATAATATCACGCGAATGGAAACTAGCTCAGAAAATCGTTTTCAGTGATTCCTGAATTCTACTTTTCTGAACATTTGCGGGAACAAGATTTCGATCCCACTAACCAACCAATGATTAACAGATGTCATTTCATAAATGGGAAATGATTTAGATTTAACCAATAACCAATTGGTGACCAAATCAATACTTCAATTGGTTTCGATCCCAATAACCAATTTAAAATCACCAATGATTTCAAGTTGGGAAATGTCATCACCGACGCCGGAGGCTTGCTCCACCCTGCACAGTGCCGGCCTGTTGCCGCCGACACGACCACCTCCACGGTCGCCAAGAGCGCCGGAGGTGGCAATGCAGTTTTCGGTTTGATTCGGGGAGTGATGCTTGTGGGTATTTTCATGACATGTTTTGGAAGTTGTAGAAGATTAGTTGGAGAAAATAGATGTACTATATAAAACTATATATAAGATATTTAGAATTGTATATGCCAATTTAGATGCATTTATATATATATATATATATAGAGAGAGAGACGCATATAATATCAGTGTAGTATCATAGTAGTAGTATAGGAGTAGAGATTGATAGTGATCTATTGGACTAGATTCTCTTTGCAGCATTTTGAATGGGCCACAAGCCATTTCCATGCTTTTGGAATCATTCCAGGATGATGTTTTCTTTGCTCCTCTTGTCTTTGCGTGGATATTCAAAAGCTTTTGTAGTGACCTGCTTATCACCATCGCTCGGTGTTGGGACCACTCCCGGTTACCAGTCTCAAGGAAATGAAGCCCTTTCCCCATGGATCATGATTCGTTTTCGTTGCAGCGTTTCGTTGCCAGTGATGGTGTTTTCAAACAATTTGATGCACAATTTCAATGCGACAAAAGGACATATACAATAGGCAGTTGGAGTGTTTTGTATAGCAAGCTCGTTATAGAACTAGTCCAACCATCGCATTGGTGGTGTTTGCTGATGAAACCGTATGAACCAATACTACTAGGAGCAAACACTTTGGACTTTAGATCCGGAAGCCTCAGCAGTTGTCGGAGAAAATCCAGGAACAACTTCTTACGTTGATGAAGTCAAGTTCGATGGGAGATTTATTCCACATTGATTTCCCCACTGTGAAATGCCACGGTGGACTCGAAATGTCTGTTTCTACAGGGCATGTTGAGGGTCACCGTGGTGACGCCACGCAAGGTGGGTGGGACTGGAAACCTCCAAAGAAGTGCCGGTGTGAAACTGGGGAAGTCACGTTTGAGGTAAGTGAATTTTCCATTCCAGGATTCAGGGTAAGACTTTGAGATAGTAGTCATGGGCCTTGGATATTCACAGTAGTTTCATATGTCCCTCAAATGACATCCTAAATCAAAGCATGAGGCATTCAGTCATCTGAGGCTTGCAATCACTTTGGTTTGCCAACTGTTGGTTGACTGGAATTCTCCAAGCTATGCCCACTCGTAACTGGGGTATTCTGGACTTTTACCCTAGTTCTGTTCCTCTTTCCTTTTGTACTCATAGGCTTAAATTGCAGTCTTGCTGTGATAGAGATTGCATGAGATTCTAGTTTCTTAGTAGATAATATTAGCTACAAAATTCCTGCTTAGACGATGAAAAACCATTGCAAGCACGGAGATTTTAGTCTCATGTCGTTGGAAGGAAGCAATTTGTTTTTTTTTATGCAAAAAATCGTCACCTAAAGGACCTAAAGGACCTAGTAGATCTGCAAGATCTGCAAGTGTTCACATGGCAATGTGCAAGTGCAATGTGTTCCTCAAATGCCAGGGACGCTACACATTGGAGATCAGTGAGGAAGCGTATCAAGAGGATGTGCGTCAACATCTCCATGTAACCTGGCAGGGTTGAATCACAAATTTCTAACCTGAGAACCAAACGAAAACCTGAAAGTGGGAAAATGGACCTTTGGAATGCTTTTTATTGAGATTCTGAATGTCTGATATTGTATTTCTGTATGAATGTGTGTTTTTGGTCCTGCCAATAGCTCCTGCAAGTTCAATCATGTTGGTTTCCATGGTCCGTTCAATTATGAAGGTATTCCACAAATCTGGGAATGAAGTAGTGAAGGACCTCTTTAGCCATCATTGAGTCTTCCTATGGCCATTGCAAATGATACAAGGCCTCAGGCCAACGGTGTCAATAGTAAGGTATCTATGATATTGCAACTTCAGGTATGTAAAATGTGATTGCTCGTTTTTGGATTGATACATTGTACATTTAACCGATTACAGCAATGTAGGTATCTGCATTTGATGCACCCAGTTGATTGTTGCTATTGAAATGCATGTGTTGGAAACAGACAGTAGTTGATTAATATCTTCTGGAAGGAGTCGTGACAATTTGAGCTTCGTCCACTGGTTTTCTCCAGATCTTTCGATCAAGAAGCAGATGCTTTGGAAGTGGACTTACCAGCAATCAAATATCAGTATTGCCTACTCCCTAAGCATGGTAAACACAACTGTCACAAACAGATGTTAGGAGAAGCTCCAGCAATTTGGTACATAATGACCCGGTTGTTCAATTGTTCCAGTTGTTAGCGCTTTTCTGGTAGAATTTGGACTTTGAAACTCTATGATCGTGCAAGGAAATTCAAAAAAAAAAAGAAGGGACTTCCAAGGCGGAAAGGGTGTCTCAAATGAAAAATTGGTGGAAGTTTTCTGCCCAACAAAGTGGACATCTTTGCACCATTTTGGGGGAGCGGTCGCTGGCCGCCGCCTTGAGGAAGCCAAGACCTTTTCAGTGGAGCTGCGACCATATCATGATCCCATGCTGCCAAAGAGTCGGGATGATGTGGACATGCGAATCCTCTACAAAGGCGCGCCTTTTTTTGTCTTGGAGGGATGAAAATTTTCTTGGAAGAACATACTGTACCCAATTTGTTTGGGAGGAATATGCAAAAAGCACTTGCAATTTGTTTGAGACAATTTTGAGTGGTTTTCCCTTTGATTTTGCTGTGTGCTTTTTATTTCATATTTCATGATTCCTGATTGGTTGGAAAATGATGCTGCCAGCTACAGTTGGCTGGGTCCATTGAGTTGTGTTTTTTTGAATAAAGATGAAGTGACTCCGGAAATCGCCTTTTTGCAAGGGATAAGAAGGAAATAAAACCTCCAGTATACCACTTGGTACACCACTTTGTTTTGTGACTAAATGAGGAAATCAAATATATATATATATATATATAGACAAACAGATACAAAAACAGCGGTCCAAACTGGGTTCCATGTCTGGAGATTAACCTCTCATGAGGAGTTGATTTCATGTTCATCCAATGACTGGGGCAGGAGCTCGGATGAAGTCAACCTTGAAAGACTTGGGTGTGTCCAATGGATCTACCTTGTTGGCATTGCCAGTAGCTTGGATGAAGGGTAGATGGTTGTAGGCTTCTGGAGGTCATCTATTGTGTGTGAGGTTGGGTGCGATAGAAGTTTAAAAGACGGGTGAGCTGGAAATTTGGACCTCAGTGATCCAAACGAGAAGAAATTTTGACTCTGACTCTAGTTCAAGATTGACGTGGTGTACTCCATGACCATTTTCTTTCAAGCACTCTGAAGCTGATGAGACATCATAAGACCTATGCAACTGCAGCTTAGTACTGCATGTGTACACCCCTGGTGGATGGCCCTCAAACAGGATCAATCGAGTCAATGGATTGATAGATTGACCGAGTGATAGGCGGATCCGATAGACGTCGATAGGTACATAGGTAGGTTGGTATGTCGGCAGGAAGGTACATAGGTGGTACTCAACAGACAGGCCATGAGATGCATGGCTTGAATAGGCAGGTATTTTTCCAATGCTGTTTGGCTGTTCGGCTTGATATTTTGAACCCCCCGAATCCGAAGCTGTTATTATGATTTTTGTCGTTTCATGTCATTTCCCATTTGCCCTGAAACAGGCGGGTTATCAGGTTTTTGCCACGAATTCCTGCCCACAAAATGCACCCAAAAAGGAGTTACGGGAGCCACGTATTGGCCTTCATTGTCATGCAGCTCCACGTGGCCTTTTGATGACTTCAACGAGGAAACAGCGGAAGAGATGGAAGGGTGGATGCAACTGGATTTCCATTCAATTTCCAGTGGATCAGATTTGGATACTGTTAGCTTATGAAAAAAACATCCCAAGGGAATGTGATTCAACAACCCAATTGGGATTCTGTTAATTATACCTTTGCCTAGAGGTGTTTTTGGCTGTTGGTTTGAAGGGCTTTTTGTGCTTTGTTTTTTTGCGTGTGTAGTTATGAAAGGATTTAAGCATATGTATTAGGCTCAGGCAATTCAAAAAACACGTTTCTTCAATCTAGAGTCTAAGCTAAGTAAATTCCAACCCGCGTGGCGCGATACCAAGCATTGAAGCACTTAAGAACGTTGACCATCAATTGTCGCATTTGATCTGACAAGTGAAATCTACTTTAAAAGACCTCAATTTTGGAGTTCAAAGAGGTTTCCTCCCAAAAACTACAAGGCCAATTTTTGAAAAATGGATGATGTTACGCCACTTATGGTCAGCAAAAACCAGCCACGAAACCACTTAGCCTCGGGGTGCCTCACCTGGAACCCTGCGGCAGGGCTTGGAAACCCTCACAAGCGCGAAAGCCTCGGGAGGTTGGGGGAGAACAACAAAAAAAGTGGTGAAAATGCTAAGTGAGCAATGAAAAAAACCCTGGTTGGTTAGGTTATGTAGGGGATTATACTACCCAATTATATACGGATTATAATAAACCATTATAAGGATCCCTATTAACCAACCAGTATAATGGAAAGTACTAAGGGTTTTTTTCGTGGCTCAAGTCTGCTTGAAAGTCTTAGTGTATTTAGAGACACTTCCTAAAACTCTTGGTTTACTCAATATTATTCAAACTCACTGCTGGCTTTGAGTCTGCCTTTGCTTGATTTCACTGACTTGTAACGCTTGTTTTTTGGGTCAACATGAGCACTTGACTTCCTTGCCGCTTTTGGAAATTTGGTTTGTACTATATGAAATGACAGGAGGCTAGGTTTCCGTCCAATTCCAAGAGACTGCCAATTCCACTCGAAAGGGGTACTGTATCCAGCACTTCTGAGAAGTTGCTGAATTTCATTACTTCGGTCTTGGTGGGAAGCATCAATCTATACAGCCTTGTGGGGTGGGTCTTTTCTGGCAATTTTTCCGAGCATGGCTCCATGGTTTTGGATGTTTTGGGGCTTGAAATTGATTTGGAGAATTTCTGATTTCACTATTTGGTTGGGGTGTCATCCATCCGAAAAACATCTGTTTTTTTGTTCCCCGCCCACAACATCACCCCTGGCCCTGGCCGTTGGTTTCGTTTGGGTAGGCACTCTTCATCACTCCAGAGGTGGGTGCCTACCGAGCGAACCTGGTGTTCCTTGGCGATTTGAAAATTTGATGTATCCTCTAGGGAACTAAGATATTCCACCTTTGGAAAAGGAACATCACCTTCAAATATTGCCTTTTTCAGGTGATATGTTAGGTCCCCAGGAGGGGATTTTTTGGGGGTTTGATTTCTGTTTTTTGGGCGGGGGGGTGAAAGTGATCCAGGCCTGGAGGATCTTTATTTTGAGCTTGCAGAGCAGTGGCCAAGTTGTGGCTTTTGAAATGATATCAGCAGAAATATCATTAAGTTCCCATTAGATGTTTCAGAGTCACAATAGAAGGAGAAGATTTCGAATTCAGTCAAAGTCTTCATTGAAGCCTACAGAATCTGGGATATTGAGGCAATTTCATCAAGTTTTCTCTTTTTACCTTGTATGGTGGATTCCTGGATGGTCATTCTATCCCCACACGAATATGCACCACTGCATAAGGCAACATATGGTATAGGATGTATGCATCAGCACATATGATAATATTATTTCATACTATCGCGAAACATGGCACACAATATATCACATTGAACACTATATGATGTATGACATATGACTTGAAGTGATTTGAAGTATATACTTACATAATAAATGTGACAGATGATATGCAATGGTGAGACATGATATGGGATATGACACATGAAATCTGACCTATCTTACACAATATATGATGCATGACGCGTGACTTGCGATACATTGTGTACAGACTGTACGTGATACGTCATGTTTGATACGTGTTGTACATATTTGATGTCATATCAAGTCATATGTTTTGCATGTAAATCCATCAAGTCTCATACCTTGGGTCCAAGGCATCCGACGCTGAATCCACATCCTCCCTTGCCAATGCCCAGCTGATGGAGGGGTGATAGTGTTGATGGAAGAAATCCAGCTAACCAGTCGAGATTGAGGGTTTTTTCATGTTAATTCCACTAATTTCAGAGGGGATTTGAATAGTATCCTTTTTGAAACAACATCGGTGGATTGTGTCCAGCAGAAGCAGCTGAAACCGGACTTGCAAGGCTTTACTTCTTTCGTTTTGAGATATCTGTGGCGATACTGTTGATGGAAGAAAACTTGCACCAGTTGATATGGAGAATTCCCTATTTTCACTAGGGATTCATATTGCTGTATCTCAACTGGTTAGCTGAATTTCTTCTACAGTATCTCAAAATTGGCTGCAAAAAGGCTAAAGTTCACCAATTTCCAATCGGTTTTGGGTCATCTATTAATGGTTAATGAGGATTACGTCCATCAGTTCAAACCTTATGAACCAAGGATTTACTGAGTATTGAAGCGAATCATGGAATTAAGATTTACATTCTCCGCATCCTTTCCCTTCCATCAGTGAATCATCAGTGAGTTTCACTCGACAGCTGCTGACAGCTCAAAACATCGTTGAAAAAGATGGGCTTGGTTGGAGCGCAAACATTTGAACAAGCTTAGTATCTCTGGTTCTTTACTTGATATTGATATGTTGCATCTACCCCCCACCCAGTGACAGTCATCACCAGGATTATTACTTTTTTAGTATGGAATCCGTATGAACGCTCGTTTGTGACCGGAATCCTTGGTGCGGGGGGTAGACCAAATCAATATGGTAAATGGCATTAAATGGCATCATACCACAAGTACCTTGGTTATCCTTGTTTCACACTTCGTGGGAATCCTGTAATGATTGAGTGACGCAACTTTGGCTGAAAACTTTCAGACTTTGCAGCCAGCTATGTTTGATTTGGAACAGGGAGCTCTATTCATTTTGATGGGGAGATGTCAGCTGGTGATTGTGACTAGAGGCTATCATGGGAGCTAATTTCCTTGAATTCAAGTAAGATAAATGCCAGTGACACATAGTCGGGATCAGGAGATAGGATTTCTTATGACAGCTTTCTGGTCACAAAAAACCTTCATTTGTATTTCTGAATGGGAGCGACCCTGATTTGCGTTCGGAAGCTTTCGCATGCTTCATTAGTTGATGCCACTCCGGGTTCACATGTTTGGATCCACCTGATGTGGATCCAACCAGTGCATTTTGGAAGAAAAGGTCAGACTGACAAAGATCCAGTGTCTAAAAGAAGTCTATAAGGTTCTAAGCACTGAATTGTTGATCGTTACAATTCACCCTGTTGGGACTGGGTCGGTTCAAATGCAAATTGGCGCATTTGTGGCGGAGCTATTGCAAAGTCAGCATGTACCTCAAAAGCAAATGCTCTGAAGCGATATCCAGAACTTTTGGAACTTCTATGATTCGTGCGTATTTTGTTGTATGTTCCTACATATTTGGTAATATGTTATCTTACGTATTTTTTTGATAGATGATGAATTTGTGAAATAGTCAACAGTCCCATGACAGAGATGACTATATCTGTTTTTCATATTTCTTAAAGGAGGACTCGACCTTTCACAGTTTTTTTTTATCAAACATGACTCAAATGACGCTTTTTAAATCCATGAAGTCTTTGCCTTGGATGGAAAAACCCTTCATGTGAAGGTGCAACCGAGACCTACAAGATACCGTCTAAATCAGGATTCTGGGGAGTTGGGGAACCAACAGACCCAAGTTGGTTTAAAGATTCTTGGTTGGTTATTATTGTGTATGCGATCTTATAACACATGATTCAATGATTTCTTGATGAGACTGGCCACTCAAAGACCCATGTCACTCCACCTAGTAACGCCCATGTCAGTTATTTTTGCGACAGGCACTTGTTTGAAGCCCAAGAAAGGTATTCTCTTTAATGAACACTTAAGCAACGCGTTCTCAAGAACATGCCTTGCATCGACTGCATGTGTTTTTCGAAGCAAAACACTTCCAACTTTGCAAACAATCAAGCTGCAGTACCTTGTGGGGCCGGAAGTGCAATTTTTCAAACAAATGATGTCCATGGCCATGAACACTAAATTCTGATGTCTCGTGTAGACTCTCTGAGATGCTACTGTTCATGACTCACAGCTGTTGATTTCTTGGTCCCACCATATTCCTCCCACTCCTGACTGATATTGAATCACTTTTTCCCTTGGTTCTGCCAGCCAACCTTCATCACTAAACTTAGAGAATCACTCGGACCGAGCAAGCATGTCTATCAGACATACTATAGCATTATGAGTGTCCTGCGTATGAAGCTAAGTATTGATCCGTATCCGTCTCCATATGAAGACAATTCATTCAATGCTGAAGAAGCGACAGGCGGAGTTGCCTTGATGTGGAAGCGCAAGGCAAAACAAAAGTGCCGGTGTGGCCATTTGAGTTCTACAGAAAACTAGGATCATTCTGAATCTGAACTCTTTCATCCTTTGGGGCGAAGTTTGAGCTATACATGCACCCCAACTGGGGCTTTTGTGAGGTAAAGGTTGGATGACCGGAACCCAACTTTCAACCCATGCATTTTATACCATCTTGTTTTTGTTTGAAGGCAAATGGCTTGAAAGACTGGACCTTAATATCTCAACCCAGACAGTTCCAACCTGGATTTCTCTAAACCGACTGGACCATTGAGCTGCTAGGCAGAGGAGAGGTGCGCGAACTGGGCGGGATGAGTTCAGGATGAGACTCTACATATCAACTGGGAGCAATGAATATTACTTCGTCCACAAGCAGGGATGAGACCAGTTTGAGGCAGTTGAACGAATTCGCAGAAGCCGCTCGGAATTTAACAAGGGATGATTCCAAGCCAACTTTGGGAAGTGTACCAGGATGCAAGGCAATACCACCACTGGCATTCTGGTAAAAACGGTATATCTCAATTGGCCCATAGCCACATGGATGTGGCCCAAAATTTAATGGCCCCTCAAACAGATAATTGGAATCATAAAAATATGTAAATATACGTAGACATACACATTAATGTGTATGATGTATTCGTATCTTATATAATTACTGTATACAGATATATTACAACTTATGATAGTTATGATCATGCTATTTTTTTAATGTTAAGCATTCATTATTTAGATTTTTGATTTACTATCATCATATCATTATTTGTCATCTGTATTAGTACTAATTTTATTGTTACTATGAACCCTGTTTTTTTGTTAAAGCTCCCCAAGTTTTAGAAATCGCTATTTTGCCTTCATTCCTCACTGTATGGTAAAATATCTCACCTTTTACAAGTGTTTGGGGTTCCCTCCCCGGTTTTCACCGAATTTTGTCGATGCTTTTCCTGAATTGCAGGTCAAAAGATGAGGAGGGAGGCAGTAGCTGACTTCTTAGCTCATCCTGTTGAATCTAATACTCTAACAAAACACTCACCAACAAAAATAGCTGCCATTTATTTTTGTGTGGAATCAGAGAGTAAAACAAGCAGGTCATGTATGATCATCTCCCTTTGAGATGCCTTGACCCATCTTCCGTGCGCACCATGGTACCTTATAGACTCAAAAAGAGCAAGATTTGCAATGAATCAATGAATGTTCAATGTGAAGTGTCTTTAAATCAATCAACCTGAACAGGTCCTTCAAAAATGGTCGTGTTTCTTTGTTTTGGTTTCCAACCTTCCCTTGAAACGATGTCAAAAACTGGGGGGGACATTTATGACACCGTCGACAGAGGTGACATGGAGGAGGTGGAGGTCGAGGTTGAAGTCGAAGTGGAAGAGGTCGGCTTAGCTTGGGAAAATGCACGAAGAAATCGGTGATGATGATAGACAGTCTCAGTTGTGGAAAAATTATCCCGGATTTTTTTTTGGGCGATGTTTTTTTTTGTCAATGGTGAAACCTGAAGATATTTGATATTTGGGAGAATATTTTCATCTAGATTAGGTGTATCCGGGTTTCCATCACGGGAGCCAAGCAACAACCTGTTCCTTTTTAGTGTGGGTTTCACAAGTTCATCTTCACTCTGCAGTAGTCCAACGGAGCATTGCTGGGATGTTCCACCATGAAAGCATGTGCTTCCCCCAACTGTAAGACCATGACCCTCTCCACGCCACTTTTCTCGGAAGACCAGGAGGACACAACTGTCAAGGTGCGACATGAGGGGGTTATTTTCAAGGTAGATAGGTTCTTGCCAAGAAAGATGAGAAATTGGTTTGTGTGATTCTGTTTTCAGATCAGGTTACAGCATATTCCATAGTTGTACTAATGTAATATCAACAGTATAGGTCTAATATATGAAATCTAACATCTAATATTTGTTGTATATATATATATACACATGCTTTACATGTATCATATATAATTATATATAACATTTACAAATGATATCTTTACCTTCACTGAACATGTGAGGCCCTTCTAGTATCCAAGTTGCCAAGGTTTGATTTAGCCTGAGTAGGTGATATTTTGTTGCATGGCCCATTGCCGTTAGCTATGGTCTTCTCAGCCAGGAGGAGGTGCTGAATCCGCCAAAGCATGGAGCTGGGCAGTTTGTCACCGCTCCTCCAGTGGAACGGTGACTTTCGCCTGTTTCAGGGGTTCCGTGAATGTGGCATTTGATACCCCAAACAATGAAATTCCACCTTAGAGATATCAAGATCAGAGGCTCTGAATCACAATATTTTACTACTGTAATATACCTGGGCTGATCATGATAGTTAGGTTTTCAGTGGCAAGTGCCGGGCTGTGGAAAAAATCACATGTTCCCAGGTCACCGGCGCACCCCCTGCGACCTGTGGATCCAACGACTGCAAGACCCAAAGCGGTGATGAATTCTCCAGGCTTCGATTAGAGTGTGATATGTTTGACACAAAACCAGGCCCCAAGTTCAGAAGGGCCTGGCGAAATTCGACCTCAATTTCGGTTGCCATCTTCGTGAACATTTGTTCTGGTGTAGTTGCAAATTTGAAGGTTTTTTGAACCCCGTCAGGCCCAATCATCAGACAGGATTTGTGTAGTGTAAAGTGTAGAGTCTTGGACAACTTCGAGATCGTAGCTGGTGAAAATCTACACCAAAAACCCGGCACGTGGCTTCTTTGGAAGACTGTATTCAAGATGGTGTTCAATCATCCCAACTTACTACCCTACTTCATATATTACCACTTCACCCCTCCATTTCAACAGCCACTGTTTTTGTTGATTGCTTCTTTTGTAGGCTTCTCCGCTCGGTTCCGACTCGTCAATTTATCGGATTTTCCCAGGCGGCAAAGGCGGATCTTTCTTGGCGAGAAAGAGTGCCGAGTTGGCTCAGCGCGACCTCACTTGCAAGGCCGATTTGTAGCATCCGCAAGTTACAGGGTGGGTTTGCATCCCCTTAAAACTAACGGTTTGCCCCCTGAAAAAATGCATGGTGGTTTTGGAGACTAAACATTCCCATTTGGGAAGGCCTATTTTCAGGGGATGGGTTAATTTTAGGGAGGATAAGTTTTTGGTGTTGAAGGGTTTCTTTTCGGAGTGGAAAAGGTGCCGGCAGTTGATTAGTGATTTAAGCTTCTTTTTTGCAGATGCAAATCGGCCGTTGGCGAAGGTGTTTTTCTTGGCCCAACAACAATCACAAGCAGCTCCAGCAATTCAATTCAATGGGGGTGGTTCAGTGGCAAGGGATCTGAGGGTGGGATTGGTGACGTGAATCCAGATTTCCTTCAATATTCCTGACAAGGAAAAAACAAATTTGTGAGCCTTGTTTTTCTTTTGCCTATGTACCAATCAATCCTAGATAAGCATACCAGTTTACCTCCCACACGTATTTCTGCGGCATTCTGACGTTTTCCACCCGAAGTGGTGGTGATTATCATCAGTTATCAGTCACCTACCCTCCAAGGAACTAACATATCCTACCTTGGGAAAAGGAAAATCATCGACCCACAAGTGCCGGCTGGGGACGGGATGCACCAAATGCCGATAGCTCCAGGCGATCTGCCGTGTGAAGCGTGGCCTACGCTTGGGCGGCACCAATGGGCGGCCTTTCATTCCAGAGGCAACGGCTGCAGACTGAATGGCTTAATGGCTTGATAGATTGTAAACCTGAAACGTAAACATTGGAGGGTTTTTCGAATGAAACATTCAAGGGTTGGAGTGACAAAATTGTGGCGAAATTGTAAGACAAAATCAATCATGTTCCCTGTTTCTGTCCTCATTTTTCTTTGGCAAACTAGTTGAGGAATCTGCTGAACGCAAAGCTGGCACTGGTAAATGTCTTAATGAATTTGGTGGCTGGACCCGAATTCCAGAGAGGTAGCCAATCCGGTATATGACTCATTAGTACTCCAAGTTGCAATTGTGGCAGCTGATCAAATTGGACAAACATCCTTACGAACCATTTTTTTTGGAATAGCAATGCAATCCAATGGAAGTTAGCCTCTAGTAAACTAGCATAGCTGGCTATCAATCTTTGTTTTGCAACAGGAAATACATATACTACTTTGATGATGGGTTTTCTAGCCAGCTATGTTAGATTGCGAGAGGGTATCCTTAAAATAGCTGATCTCTTTGTCATTGTATACGCATCTCATACCATTCCCGCAAAGGATGAGTTTGTGACCACATCTATGTACCATCCGATAGGAATCCATAGGAATCCCGCAATTGAACAGGGTGAGATATTCCAGCCATTTTTTGCTTTCTGGATATGATATGTCTTTCAGCTTTCCAATGTTTGCCCGTATGTCGACCGCAAGACACCCTCTCGCAAAAAGCCAGGATTGGGACACAACTTTTAAGGTGCAACATGGGTCGATGGTGAATTTGACCGCCCAAGAGTTTGCCTGTTTAACAAGAATCAAACCAGTTTTCATGTAAACTATTTTGTATAATTCAACTGCAACACGTATTATTCAATGCATGTTTCGTTGGTATATAGATGACTCATAGGTACACGAGTCATATTTTTCTGATCTTTTGGAGATGTTGTGCTTGTTTCTGCATTTGAAAGGTACCAATGTACACAGGATTGTCCAACCTTGGTGACACAACTACCTGACCTCATCTTTGAAAACCTCTCCCTTTTGGTGCCTGTCGCAGCCTTCCTTGGGATCCTACATTCGCTTCTTGTTGTCCAGACCTGATCAGTCACGTGGAACCGATGGGGTTGGGTGGAAGGTCGCCAGGATCACCCTTAAGTAAACTAACAAAGCAATGAACCCACCCCGTATTTCCTTGTGAATATACGGACCATGAAGATGCTGAATTTGCGATGGCTATGTTAGATTACCGGAGGGTACACAGAATGACGGAGATCATTTTTGATCGAACCGGATTCAACAAACATTTGGCCCTTTCGCCGAAAGGGATTCTCTTTGGGAGCTGACCATGAACATGTATTGTAACATGATGTGTGGACGGCAAACGATAAATTGAAGAGGCACAACTTCGAAAGACCAACCACCCTTCGTGAACTCTGTTGGTTCATCATTGCTTGGTCCGTTTTTCCGTCCACAAGTCATACCCTGATGCTTTGTGACAATCAATCCTCTTAGGTACAGATTACAAATTGCAATGATTCTCTAGGAGGAAACTGGAACTCTCCTTCAAATTGCACTGTAATGTCGGAAAAGATCATAAATGTTCGAAATGAATGTTCCACTTCAAATTATCTACAAAACATCCTCAGTTGGTAGATGGACTGTGGAAATTCATTCATATTCCCACAAGTCGTCAGCCCATGAAATCAAACTTTCCGAGTATTCAATTCCGAGTTCTCACCGTTTATACAGAGACCGGGGATTTTGAAGTTCCCTACTCCAAAGAACAAAAACAAAGCAACCGAAGACCAGGCACTGAAAGGGTACCTGCATTTGATCCGAAAATTGAAAAGGTGCTTTTCTTGAAACGTAAGGATGGTTATCTTGTCACAATAGGTTGTTTTAAGAATGGACGCCCACCCTCAGGTGTGGAAGCAATTCCGGTTGATGGGATACAAGCAGACATTATCCCAGTGATGGTTTCAAAGATGATTCTGATTCTACCCTTATATACACGGGAAAATGATCCCAAATTCACATTTTTTTTTTTGTCAACATGGATTTTAAACAACCACCTTATCCAATCCTAGCATTCCTGATGGATGCTAAGGTTCAAAGTCACTGAAGGTGCAGGTCCTGGACTTTTCACGCTGGAGGACATCACTGGAAATGAGGTGCCAAACGTTTTTTTTTTTCATCATTGGATGTAGAGGTTGCGACCCCTGTGTTGGCCGTTGGCCGGCCGGTGTGAATGTGAATGGAGATGTACCTCTGTGTTTTGATGTTGATGTTGCTGTTTTTGTTAAAAACAATGAGTAAACAATGAGGTATTAACCGTTATAAACAGGTATACGGTACGGTATACAAAAGAGTGGTTGGATATGGTTCCTGTGTTACGTAAGTGTTTCTGAATGTTCCAGAAACTTGGAGCGGGTGCCCACTGGGATCCAATGTTGTATGGTTTCAAAATCCCAAAGTGAATCACATCCGCCAAAATGTTTCTACTAAAATTTCAAACAAAGATTCTTATGATTACTAAGTCACTAAGTGAAGGTTTCAAACATTTCCAACTGATTTTCAATGGATTTTCAGAAATTCCTTTTGGCTGGATCCAACTTCCACCCATCAACCCGCTCAGGTGCTAACGCACGATGAGGTCACGGCCGCCAAAGGAAAGAAAGGAAAGACGAAGAAAGGCGGCCCTTGGCACTGAGAAACCCTTGGCAAAACGCATCAAGTGATGGTTGTTACTGGTTGTTTTTGGAAGCCAAATTGGAAAGGTCTGAGAAATTGATTCAAGGTTGATGACCAACACCCTTTGTGGTAATAAGGTGTGGGTCTCCCAAAGCACGCTCCCTGTGAATTGGATCAGCGCAACAACCCGGGCATTTTTGCTGCCAACAAAAAATTGTCTGAATTTGCAGGAATTTGCTGGTTGATGGTGGTTGTTTTTGCCCCCAACATGCCTGCCATTTCGAGATGCTTTTGAAAGATCGCTTCACCTTTGATCAAGATCCTTCGGGAAGGACCATCATATCTATCATGACTCCGCACTCTGATGGGTGACACTGTTTGAAAACCAACATGGTTAGCTCGAAAATCCACCATGAACATAGATGTATGTATTTTTGGAAAAGAGGAGTTTCCATTCCTAATTTAAGCTGGAGGCTACAGCTTTAATGGGGAAAGGTATAATTTGGTCTATTGATCCACTCCATTGTACTGGGACCAAACGAAGGCCTTCAATGGATAACGGATGACACGGCCATGACCAGGCGATCCGAAAGGCAGCCCTAAAAGTGGGTCCAAAGGCAGCGCCAAAGGTAAAGGCAGCGGCACCAAAGGCAGTGTCACTTGTCTAAAGTGCTTTCAAAAGATGATATTATATATATATATATTTTTTTTTTCTTGAATTAGTCAATGGAAATCTACTTCAACAAACTTTCCCCCTTTTTTTGTTGGAGCAGTTTCTGACCTGAAATCCTTTTCGATCAAGGTCAGCGCCGGCAAAGTTGGTGGCAAAGTCAGTGCCAAGGGCGGTGTGTTGAAAGGCCGAACGAGTCAGGCCTGCAGATGTCATGAGCTTTGGTGAATCAAATTGGTTGGTCACCCAGTTGAGGCTGCTACTGTACTATATTACTGGGATTACACTCCTGCGAACTAACGATATCCCCTCCTAAAAAGCATTTTGAAGATGATTTTCCCTTTTCCAAAGGTGGGATATGGATTCGTTCCCTGGAGGCTATATAGTTCTTAGCCCAAAGGGTGCAGGATTGGACTGCTGTCAATGGTATCCACGGGTTGGGATTTCTACCAAGGTTGTTGAGGTGAGATGGGACGTGTTGGATCGTCTTTGGAGCAGATGGATTTTCCATGGCTTCGATTGGCAATATTAGGGATATACTAGCCATATGGAGATATACAACACTACGACACTATGTAGATCAACTGTCATCCAAACACTTCAAGGTCTGAATTGGTGGTGACATGGCACTCGTTGTTTTTTTGTGGCGCAAGGATATGTTGTTACCCCTGTTTTTGCCTGGGATTTGTGGTTTGCAATTCTGTACAGATAATGCTTGGTGGATTCTGGCTATGGCTGGATGTGGATGAAACGGTCCTCCATGGTGATTTCAAAGCAAATTTCTTGAACTACAATATGTCAAATTTGTGTACTGAGATAACTATCTGAGATTGAAGGCATCTGACATTTAACCTGAAAGGGTAGATTTGTAAGGGAATCCTCCATGACTTTTAATGAAGGCTGGAGAAGAGGATTGACTTTAATTCAAGCAAACCTTATTGAAATATTGCATTTGAGCTAGATAATGGTGAAAGGCAATATCCCCAACTCTATGTTTTTGTCCACCACTCCTATTAGCGTTTGGTAAGTGAAGACTCCATCATTGTGAGTGGAGATTGGGAATCCAACCGTTCAGGCGGGCAAAGGCATCACTCTGTCCTAATCTTGGTGGGAAGTTGAAGCTATTCGGTATTTCCCTGAGAATTTCACCCCCCGGTAAAGTAACGAATAGCAATGCAAATCCACCTTTTTCGAATCATACATCTAAAGATGGTGGATTTTCTGTTGCTATCTTAGTTTACCAAAAGGGGTACATAACTTGTGGCAAACAATTGACCAGATGAAGTTACTATTTATATATGAACAGTGCCGGTATGAACAACCAAGAATATCACACATTTGGCAGAGAATTCCTATTAAAATACACTGTCCACTGCTACTGGGTGGTAGGACATCCCAAGATGAACTCAACAACACAGTTGAAAAACTTGAAGTCTTAGTCTCTTAGATTTCTTTGGGACAGACAGTCTCAACAAAAATAACACGCACATCCAGGGATTCAACAAAAACCCATGGTATCCTGTTGATTCTTCATTACGTCCTCACTGCCTTTCGACAGATACCACTACATCTGTACCTTGACTTAGCACCTCCTGAGGAATGCTTTGTTATCCTTAAAAATTGAATCCCATCCTGATATCAGCTGGATTTGTAACTTGCTGTGGCATTAATTTGACATTTGTTTCAGGTGAGAAAACAGGGCTAGGCAACTTCTCTTCTCACCTAGAAAAATCGATGAGAGATCGATGATCATTTTTCCCCACTTCCTTGATCTTTTTTGTCCGTGGGTTGTTCCATTTGTGTCCATGCTTCCAGTAGATGACTCATAGGTCCCAAGTCGCTGATCTGCCAAGGCCCACTTCCAGAGCTGCTTCCAGCAAGGCACCGAAACAGTTGAAGTAGCAAGCTCCAAAACTAGTCAGTTGGGACCAGGACAATCTATGAAACTGCATATTGTTGATAGACGCCAAATCTGAAAACCCCATGATAAACCTTCAGTAACACTAATATTCTTGGGTATTTTTTGTATATGAAGATAGTCGAATCCGAATTGATATGTGTCGAGTTATCATTGGAGATTCATGAGTTCCCCCCCTTTTTTGTGGGGTGGGGTCGAGTGGTACAGTTTCCCACCATCCACTTGGTGCTTTTCGGACCCGATCAATTGACCCAGTGATATCTGTGCAAAACTCCCTCAGGGCAAGTTGGTGAAGGCAAAGCCACAGCCACCTTCAACACCACCATTTTTGGCATCTTGGATGCGTCATGGCGAGCTGGGAGAAATGGGACCAAAACTTCCAGATTTGGGGGTAAGCAATTCTTTTAAATTGATCCAGACAGTACCCAGAGCTTGATAGATCTCTTCAAAAACATCAAAAGTCAGCAAACCGCTCCAAGAAAGTTGAGATGGTTGAAACATGTTGAAACATTGGAATTGCTAGGATATTTGGAAGATGCATTGGTGTAGGATTTTAGTCAGTAACAGTATCACATAGTATCACTATGTTACTATGTACACTGATAGGCAAATGGTGCTGTGACTGACCTGGTGATGTTGCACCCATGGTGGTTTTAGGATCATGCTACTCCAACCCCTGACGAGTTTTCACCCCCGTGATGTTCAAAGTTTACACCTCTGAAGCAGTGCCATGAATTCATCACTGGAACATGCTGTCTTGGAATGGAACATCTGAGATATCTCGTCTACGCGCGTCGGATGATGTGGCAAGCGTCCAGGAGTTGATTTTTGATGGCCATGGTGGTGTGTATGAACTTCTTAGGAGTGAAGAAATATGCTAAATGGCATTTTAAACATCCCTTCACCAAGTAGGCGATGTAGGTTTGATGGAAATTCAACTTTTCCACAGCTTTCCCAGAAGCAGCCGGTTGTTTTTCTAGTGGAAAATGACTCAACTGGAAAGGTGGAAAGGAAAAATCCCGTGAAATCAAGCGACCCATTTGCTACTACCATGGCAAGAGAACCATGCAGCCAAGTAGCTAGATTGTCCGGGATGCACGACTTCGAAGGTATCATAGAGAACACTCTTCCTGACCCGCTGACCCTTGGAGGAGACGCAACAGGCAGAGGCAGCGGTGAGTGAGGCCGAGGATGAGGACAGGAAGTGGCCAGGCTCCTGCAAAGGAAAGCCAAAGTGAACTCAAGAAATGTGTCTTTTTGCTGATTTTGGAGCTGGTACAGTTACGTATACGTATTGATTGGATGCATGACATCAGATATTTAAGCGGATTTGAATTGGAGCTCATGAGCTGATGAACATCAGGTTAACGGATCATCTACATATATATATAATATATATATATATTTATACACGTATATAAGTATGATGTTTGAATTGACCTGGATTGTTTGACACTCAACCATTGCATAATTATGTAATAGACATTTTTTCAGACGAGGATCAAAAAGCTGTCTTTGTGTGTGTCAATCAAAGGAGCCGGAACCAGCTGATGGTTTGGGTTGGAAGAACGACTTTGATCAGGAGAACGGCTGAGTTGGTGCATGGCTGAGTTGGATGATTGGATGATATTTTCCCCACAGATGAGGTTTTTGAAAGAGGAGCTCCTTTTCGAATCCGTAGTCCCACTGTTGATTGACAAAATCTATCAAAATCCTGTGAAACACTTAATATACAGTAGGCACCCCAATAACTACAATTATTGAACCATCTCACTTGGTTAATCGGATTGTGTCCATCAACAGTATCACTATTGGGTGTCTCGTAGGCAATGGGGTCAGGATCGATCTTCAGGACGGTCCAATCTTAGTGCGCATAGATCATGCTGAACCACAACCCTAAGGCCTAAGAAATCTTCCCACGCTAATTTAGACTCATGAAGAAGTATTAATTTAGATTATTGAATACGATATCCAATTCCCATCATATACAGTATTTTCATAACATATATTTTTATGAAACAAATCATAGGAACATTTCCTATGTTGCATCGTTTGGACCTCCAGGAGGCCGAAGAAGCTGCAGCAATGGCAGCAGCAGAAAAAGCCTTTCAGGTGGCGGCCGGGAAAACTGATCATACTGATATTAATAGTAAAGCTTATACCAAACCCATATTTATACATGTAAATATATAGTATTAGGATAGGTATATATATATATGTACCTGTATATAGAGATAAGATATGATATCAGATTGACATTCACTTTATAGTCAAGCGATGGAGGGTTTAGTTCACCTGGTTTGCTGGGAGTAAGGGGTACCATTGAGCAACCTCTCGGAAAAGATTAAACACAACACATCAAGAAGTGTCATTATGCATAGTTTATCTGTACAGACTGAGGTACCAAGCGTTAGAAGCCGCTTGGACTTCAAAGATGCTGATCCCAAGTTACACTCCCTCACATGGAACCTGAACATGAGAATTTCCTAAAGGATTCTTCCTTTTCAGGTCCCATTTTTTGCTTGACCAAGGGCAAACAGTCCCAAAAACTATGGTTTAGCTGTAACATTTGTAGCATCACCCATAGTTTGAACCCCACAAAATGATTGTTTATGTTTGGAATTCACTTGTACTTCTTCATCGTTTTCGACCAGGACTTTCAGTTACAGTATTTCATCAGATCAGTTGCTGAAAGCCAATTGTCTGGTACAGTTGTAGTTGTACTTTTGGTCTTAGCTGGTTGTTTGATGTTATTTCGATGGTGTCACGACTTTGAAGCCTGCAAAACCTCCATCTGAAAGGAACAATTCAGCATTTCCCACTTGCGAAGTAGGTTACATGGTGTCTCCCATGTTTTGGTTGATGGTACTCCCATAGGAAATCCACGTTATTTTTAGGAAATGCAGCAACTTTCAACCTGCTGATCTGATTCAGTTTCGCCAGGATGATGCAGTCGAGGTTCCACTGTGGGAAGGGGTTTCCTCACAGATACTACTAGACTTGTAAGGGAAATGTGCCAGACATTTCTCAAATTATACCAACACTTGGGTAAGCACTGGTAGCGGTAGCGGTGGAAATGGACCAATTGAACTACAGTAAGTTGTATGACAATGCAGCAATGCATATATATATATATATAGTCTATTTCCATTGCCATGCTAGTTGACCCGTGCGTATGTACAGTTTATTTACAGTACATATATGTTAATACTGTGCAAATACATCATCATTTTCTCATGACGCAGTCGTCAGTGCAGTTAAGATATCCCACACTTGCCATCTGTAACTTCCCTGAAGGAATTGGAGCTTCAACCCGCCACAACCTGGAAACGAAGCTCCTTGATCGCTGCCCTATTGACCTGAGCCTAGACAACTGGCTGGACCCGGTTGGAACACTGATCGGCGCACAATTTTCGGGATCTTTTCCCAGGTGAGAAAAGATCCAACAAACTTCAAGGTTACACAGATATTGAGGTAAAAATCTCAACGCCAAAGGCTCGAACAGGGATTCAGGTTGGAGGTTGGTCAAATATTACACTGGGAACTGTCCATATCCCCTACATGGCGGCCCATTGGTTGGCACCTTGAATCATCAAGCACCAAACTCACAGCAGATCCGGGTCCTGCCTTGGACAAAAAGATCGGGGGAGGATGTAAGATGATGTAAGTTGGGGTTTAGGATTGGGAGATTAGGGAGTAATCTTCCAAAATGACTTACACGTTTCAGGAATCAGGAAAGTGGAGGTTGGTGAAACATCATGAGTCACACTTTGGCTTCAGGATGACTCTTGTTGTTGCGATTTTTTGCTGGCGTACAAAATGCTGAGCGACGAAATGGACAACCTTTTCAGCAAGTATGAAACCAAAGTGGTGCGTAGCTTCATGATGTTCAAAAGTACATCTAAGTTTCCAGTGCTTAGAAGATACACCCCAAAAAGGTAGAACTTCCATTCTCAAAATGTGGCTATGCTTTGACATCTAATTTCTTGAAGCTCTAAATCCGACCTTTCCCTAAACGCTCCAGCAATGTTCGGACAGATGCATCGCTTCTCTTTCGAAGATGGGATTGACAAAGATGAATTTTCGAAACGAATGAAAGGATGCAACCTTAGATGACACCAGCTTCCAATGATCTTCAGGACATTTTCAGGTAACAACTGCCTTGGAAAATATCATGTTTCGGATCACAGCTGAAAATAGACGGAAGCTGTGCAGAAACATGGAGGCTGGCTGTGGGATCTGGGATGAAAACCCTTCGGAGTTGAAACGAGAAATGAAGAGAACCTTTTTTGGTACATTTGTAAATTCTGGCAGATCATCCTGTCCCATAAAAATGTGTTTTTTTGTGACACCCTGTGAATAGAAAAGCCCTTTGGCAAGCATTCTGTTTTCACCACTGCAGAAAGGGGATGACATTGATAAGTTCGTTCCAACAAAAACTGATTGGTGGAGTTTTGAGAGGAAACCAGGGTGAAACGTTCTCGACCTGATGGACAAGTCATTTGGCTCATTGATCAGTAATGCAGGATTCTGTCCATCAATGGCATAATCATCTTGGAACCACCATTTTCATCCAACAAACATCTGGAGAGACAGGACTTCTAGTGGAGACCCTTCCAAGTCTCAGATTTGAAGCTGTCGAAGCCGTGGCCTCCGAAATCAGTTTTGTAACCCAAGTTTTGCAGGGCCCTACAAACCAACCAGCGACTCAACCACGACCAAGGAGGACTTAACCTACAAACATCAAAGCAAAAACTAGCAAGGCTGTTCCCCTACACTTTCTGGAGATGTGTTTTCAAGAAAGTGTTTTTTTCTTTCAGAACACAAATCGGAAATCTGAAGATGAAACACCGGGTCACCTGGATTTTGCTTGAATACTGCAAAGCAACAGCATCCACGACAAATCACAAAGTCCAGATGTCATTTCAGTGCACAGCTGCAGCCTCGACAACAATTTTCACCAGGTCATGGATCCTCTGGCACCTACCCTCCTGGAGACCTGCACAATGGCGTTGGTTGGGGTTGTTTTCTTATGTTTTGTTACCCCAAAAAAAGGGGTGGGTGCTTTCGGAAGAAAGGCCATGCTTTGTTTCAATGGCTGTGGATTTTGATTGCGAACACCTTTTTTTTGTTTCTCTTTTTTTGGTTTTGCAGATGTTTTCATTTCTCCGCAAATCGACCTTCAGCAACGTCATTCATGACAGATTTCCCCTTAGCAGGACCGGAGCCATGGCACGTTGGTGAACCAACCTCGGCTTTCTGGAGGCGATCAAACATCTCCCAAAATCGAGGAGATCATGGATTTTAGGATCAGAAGTAACTAGCTTTCTTAAGGATTCCTGAGTTTGTTGAGATAAACCCTTCAGAAAAGTCTGAAAAAGGCAACTGAATTTCTATTCAATGTTGGATTTGAACGTGTTTTTTCTATTGGATTTGAATGATGAGAGAACATTCATTTTAGACCTGGGGGCTTTGATCAGGTCCTGATGGAAAAAGTGCCGCCTCCACCTGGCGACATCATGGCTTAGTGACATGGGTTTCACAAGATGGTGAAATGGTGGATGTGAAAATGGATCGAAATGATGAGTTTACTGGTGAAGATGATCATGTTTGAGATTTGAAATGGGATTCTCAAGGTCAAACACGTCCTTTTTTGTTGGGCAGGTTTCGATTCTTTCCAGGAGTTTTTGGGAGATATACTGATTTTATGGTGGCTGGAAAATATTACATGCTATGAATTATATGTTTATAATGGATTATAGTGGTTAATGATCTTAGATGGGGGCTTCTAACTATAAGACTATCATGCCGGCAATGGAACAACAAGATAGACGTGTGCATGTTCAACTTCTATACTCTAAGGTCATCTCCTATACAAGGAGGTACGGTCTCAGCAACCATCCTTCACAAGGTGGTTGCGAAGATTATTGTCCTTTTCCATCTTGTATACAAGCGGACCTTTTGTTCCCCAAAAAACAAGAGTACTCTCATGGCCCTCCAAACTACAACCAGAGCTATCAGAAGAAATACAGACTTCTTCCCGAAACTTCAAATCACCGATATTTTTCAAATCTGGCTCTTCTAAGGTTGGGATTTTTTTTATGAGGATCGACCTTGGTCGGTTTCCTCCTTGGTTAAGGTCAGCGGCGTGTCCGCTGCAAGTGCCTTTGCATGGCTGCGAACCCCACGACATCGACGGAGTTGGGGTCTTCCAGCCTTGCAGTGGTGATGAAGGGTTTTTGAGATGAGTCAAAATTGGGGGAATTTCCTGAAGTTTTGTGGAATTTTTACAGTTTGTCTTATGTTGCAGGTATCTTGCTTGGAGTATTTTGTTTTGGAAACCTTCAAAAGGATTTGAATTGATATCCCTAATTTGCATGACACACCCAAATCCTATCCACTCAAAGCTTGTAACTGGGGTGAGAAGAACCTGTGAGCCCTCCAATTAAAGTGCTTAGTTTCAGGAATCAGGAGCTTGGTGTTATTTTTGACAATTCACCCACATCCTTTGGGACTACTGTAGTGGAGTATAGGGCCATTTTGGGAGTATAAAACACATTGTATTTTCACATAGGTTGTGGAGATTGAAAGCTCAGTAGTGGACGTCTCAATGCGGGTGACATTTGCATTTTTCAGTTTGAGGAGTTTAGACGTGGATTTTGAAGGCTGATGCAAATAAAGAAGTCAAACAATCATCTTTGTTATTGCCCCATGAGCAATCATCCCGGTACGCCAAACTCTTTAGCTACTCAGTGGTTTAGAGTACTCGTACCTAAACCTGATACTGTTTCCAATTTCATGGAAATCTATGATCACCCATCTAATCTAGATTTTCTCTCTTCACAAAATGAAGCCTTATTAACTTATTGCATACAGGGTTCTTAACCACCAGTTGTCCATGGTTCACGCCAGTTTCTACAGCAACAGGTGCTCGGCTATTGGTCATGAAGGTGCCAAATGACAACACAACGAGGATCCGGAAAAGGTAGCCTGTTGATGGACATGCGACCAGCCGTTGACAAGGCTGTATAAAGGTAGGCCAACAATAGGATCAACTACCACCATCACGGGATGCCCCAGCCCAGCTGGATTTTGTCCATCAACAGGAGGTCAGGTTTAGTAGAAGCATTTTGTTCATAATCTTTCCAATTAAGCTTTCAGTAGGGCGATTGGCAGCCAAGATATTTGTGAAGTTCCGTTGGCTTTTTGGTAACAAATCGCTGGTCATCAGTCATTGGCGAAAGATCCCTTCCATTAAATTGGTGTGTTGCTTGTGTGTGTCTTTTTTGATTGATTCATACTATATTGATACTCAAAATGGTGTAAAATGGTGTGATCCCCTCAGTCATGTGCCTTTCCCAGGTTCAATAAACATATGCAACAAAAGCAGCAGTTTCCAGTGGCCCGTTGTCATTTTTGTGAAATGTTCGGCGAGATTCGAATTTCACCTCAACAATATCACACGAAGTGGAGCTTCACTCGGGAGTTTGTACCAACTTGATGTGGACCTCAAGAAGAAGGAAGTGGCAGAGCCACCAGTTCGCAGCTGAAACAGCGTGACCCCGGCGTTTTGCCGGGGTCACGCAAAATCAAACAAAAGCAGGTAACAGCTAACCTCTCAACTTTTCGATACCTTAAGATACCTCATTACACCATTACATCTAAGTTTTTCCAAAAACATGCATCAAACTCAAAGGAACTACTTGGGGATCTCCTCCCCTCCCCGAAAAAAAAAACCTCGGTGGTTTTCCATCAGGCAGTGAGCCTTGAACCTGTAGAGGTTGGGGGAAAACCCGGGAAGGATTTCTGACCAATGAAATGACCAATGAAAGAAATCCTGCACCACATGAGATGTATAAAACCTTGTAAATAATGGGATATTTACCATATCAACTGGTGCAGTTTTTTTTTTCCATCAATAGTGGCAATGGTTTGTTTCGAACATTACTTGATGTTGAAAAGGAATTGTAACTGGGTAAAGTGGATTTGTAAGAAATTGTGAGATGAGAACCTCCAAGTGAGAAAGGTTTAGACCAAGTGAAGTTATTACATGTTATCTATCTGTGATTTTGACTGAAAAGTTAGTTATTAATTCAAAAGCTACCTGTGATTTTGGAGGTGATTTTGGAGGCCATGTTTTCAATTTTTTTCTTCATTCACTATAACCAGTGGGGGAGTGAGGGATGAAGGGATAGCACCTTTCTGGCACCCCAAATCGAGGAAATTCCGGGTAGTTGAGATACTGTCAATGCTTCAAAAATCCCGAACAACGACCTGGGATGTATAAAGAATCCCGTCGTAAATAATGAGGACCTCTTCCATCAACAGTATGGCAAGGTTGGAAAAGATGAGAAGGGGAAAAGCTTCATTGCAAAACTCAGACGGGTGATCCCCTGGTTTTATTTTTGTGACCTAAATTTAGTGATTCCATTTCTTGCGTATGCGTTGGGTTTTGTATCTTTGACTAGGGTGAGAATCCAACAAACAGGATGTTTGGTGCAATCACTACGACTTCTGGGATTCATTCATAACACTTATGACAGTTACCAACTCCCTAACTATGTTTGAAATACTGCAAAGATTGTTTTAATTGCAAGAGGTAAATTTGGTAAGGTAAAAAGTGCTGGTAGGATCAGGATCCGATGTGTTTTGCTTCCACCGAAGCCGCACCAGCTACCCAGCTACCACTCCGGTCCATGTGGATAGTGGATGCAAAACATCAAAGACCTGGCAACCCATAAATCGTTGTTTAGATAAAAACGAACACATCACTTTTTTGGTGGATTTTCCTGAAGGTGGACCAGAATTAGTCTGTCCAATGAGAAGCTTATTTTATTTGATTTGGCTGTACTGTATGTTTTTGTTTCCCTGTGGATGAAATAAAAATCATTCGACTCGATTCCCAATCTTTCGGGGTCTCTTTGCAAAAAAACACCAGCTGAGGTTGTGAACTGTGTAACAGCCGCTGGGGCAAATCATGAAATTACCCCTTAAACCGCCTGGAAAAATGTAAACTATCGAATCACCCAAAGCTGCAGTTCCTTTCAGCAGTAAGAAAAAGTGGTGGAATAGTTTGTAATGGAATGTCCAAACCTGAAACTTATTAGTAAGATGAAGGCAGTTCCATTGCGACTACCACAATCTTTGGAGGACAATAGTGAAACTTGTCATGTGTTGTTCTTCTGGTTCTTTTAGAGATTCTAGTGCAAAGACAGATTGAAGTGCTTTCAGTGTTCATTTGGCCGTGCATAGGGGAAGGATGTAGACTAGCTAAACTTATGTCGCTGGAAGTGACAAATTATTCACAGTACCGTGTTTTTTTTTTTGTGGCGATAGGTGAAAGCTGAGACGCCGGCTGAAACTCCTGCTGCCGAGGTGGCTGAACTGTGTAGGGTGGATGAATAGATATATAATACAATGTAATATAATATAATATAATATAATATAATATAATATGATATGATATGATATGACATGACATGACATGATATGATATGATATAATATAATCCTGCGAGGGTACACATCCGATTTGATTGTGATCTTGGATGTGCAAAATCTGCAGGCCCCAGAAGCCCCAGCTGCAACTCCAGAGGCTGGTTCATATTTTTTGGGGAGTCTGCAACTATCGAAGAACCGACATGCATAAATTGTTCTTGACCATAGAGTGAAATGGTTCCTTCTGTTTACCGTATGGAGTGTTTGTTTAAAAATCAATCGATTGATAGGTGAAGGCCGAAACACCAGCAGAGGAGGCTCGCAAGAGCATGTTCAAGAAGGATGAAGACAGGGATGCAATTCGAACCTGTTTGTCGTAGATGTTTTGGGGCTTGTAGCAAAACCGACAGCTGGAAAACGAAAACTATCGGACCCAAAGTTCCTACTTCAGCCAGATTGCAGATATTTTTGATTGCAAGAGGTATCTGTACTGTGGAATATGGAAGATGCATTGGCAACGTAACATGTGCAGGGAGCACCTGGGAACTTTTTTCAAACATGATGAGAGAGAACGACAATAGTGAAAGTTGTTGTGACGATAGGTGAAAGCTGAGACGCCGGCTGAAACTCCTGCCGCCGAGGTGGCTGAAGTGTGTAGGGTGAATAAATATATATATATATATATGTATACAATCCTGGGAGGGTACAGATGCGATTTGATTGTGATCTTGGATGTGCAGAATTTGCAGGCCCCAGAGGCCCCAGCTGCAACTTCAGAGGCTGGTTCATTTTTTTGGTGAGCCTGCCAGTATCGAAGAGCTGACATGCATAAATCGTTCTTGACCATAGAGTGAAATGGTTCCTTCCGTTTACTGTGTAATGAGTGTGTTTGTGTAAAAAATCAATCGATTGATAGGTGAAGGCCGAAACACCAGCTGAGGTGGCTTGGGTGAACATGTCCAGGAACGATGCAAACAGAGATGGAATTTGAACCTGTTTGTCGTAGATGCTTTGGGGATTGTAGCAAAACCGAAAGCTGGGAAATTCAAACTATCGGACCCAAAGTTCCTAATTCAGCCAGATTGCAGATATGATATTTTTGGTTGCAAATTGCAAGAGGTATCTGTACTTTCACCGCAGTGTGGAAAATCACTGGAAGATGCATTGGCAACAAAACATGTGCAGGGAGTACCCGGGAACTTTTTTTTCATACATGATTAGAGAGAACGGCAATAGTGAAAGTTGTTGTGACGATAGGTGAAAGCTGAGACGCCGGCTGAAACTCCTGCCGTCGAGGTGGCTGAAGTGCGTAGGGGGTGAATAAATATATATATATATAATCCTGGGAGGGTACAGATGCGATTTGATTGTGATCTTGGATGTGCAGAATTTGCAGGCCCCAGAAGCCCCAGCTGCAACTCCAGAGGCTGGTTCATATTTTTTGGTGAGCCTGCCACTATCGAAGAGCTGACATGCATAAATCGTTCTTGACCATAGCGTGAAATGGTTCCTTCCGTTTACTGTGTAATGAGTGTGTTTGTGTAAAAAATCAATCGATTGATAGGTGAAGGCCGAAACACCAGCAGAGGAGGCTCGCGAGAGCATGTTCAAGAAGGATGAAGACAGGGATGCAATTCGAACCTGTTTGTCGTAGATGTTTTGGGGCTTGTAGCAAAACCGACAGCTGGAAAACGAAAACTATCGGACCCAAAGTTCCTACTTCAGCCAGATTGCAGATATTTTTGATTGCAAAAGGTATTTGTACTTTCACCGCAGTGTGGAATATAACTGGAAGATGCATTGGCAACGCAACATGTGCAGGGAGCACCTGGGAACTTTTTTTCAAACATGATGAGAGAGAACGACAATAGTGAAAGTTGTTGTGACGATAGGTGAAAGCTGAGACGCCGGCTGAAACTCCTGCCGCCGAGGTGGCTGAAGTGTGTAGGGTGAATAAATATATATATATATATATGTATACAATCCTGGGAGGGTACAGATGCGATTTGATTGTGATCTTGGATGTGCAGAATTTGCAGGCCCCAGAAGCCCCAGCTGCAACTCCAGAGGCTGGTTCATGTTTTTCGGAAGCCTGCAAGTAAGTATCGAGGAGCTGGTATGCATAAATGGTTCTTGTGTTTGTGTGATAGATCGATCGATAGGTTTGGGTGCTTGTAGCAAAACCAAAAGCTGGAAAAGGTAACTATCCGACCCAAAGTTCTTACTTCAGCAGCAAGATTGTAGATATGATATTTTTGGTTGCAAATTGCAAGAGGTAT
>DF240940.1:77350-91835 GCA_000507305.1 Breviolum minutum Mf 1.05b.01 | reverse complement strand
GTTGTGGTTGTTGTTGTTGTTGTGGTTGTTGTTGTTGTTGTTGTTGTTGTCGTGTTGTCATTGGTTGTTTTTTTGGCCTTGTTTTGTAGTATAAAAACCGGTCCTGGAACGGAATGCTTGAGATGTGTGTTTGCTGGACAAGCTGCACGCATTGTGAGCATGTGAAAATTGATTTTTACTTTTGATTTGAATTCACCAGTGTGATTTGAGGTGATGTGCCACAACGTTTCCAAGTGAGTGCTTTGTGTTCGCGTTGATTTCTACGTACATTTGTGGTTTATCAGAATGGTGCAAAGGATACAACATGTGCAAAAAATGTTGACCGTCGACACCGTGAAATGTAATGTCCAACTTCCATCCAATCATGTTCGATTTCCGACTATGGCATGAAAAACCCAATGCATAGTTTTCACAGTCCCAAAATCCATTCCTTGTGCGTTTGCTATGTCGGTGCCAACTATGGCCGATGGCTGCAACTCGGCTTCAATTCCGACAATTCCGAATTGGCAGAGTCGATTGTGTAGGGCTTTAAAGAAAAACAGAAAATTCTCACAGTGACAAAGTAGTCTTGCACATCGATATTTTTCACTTGAAAAAAAAACGGAAACATGCAATTGCCGTGACATCAGATATCTCAATCCTTTTTTTGGGTGCAGTGTCAGGAATCAGAACCGGATGTGGTATCAGTGGCATTGGAGGTGCTTGGGATGGGACTTGATTCAAAGTGACTTTTCATTCAATCTAATGGAAGGAAGCAGGTTTGAATTGCTGTGGATGGTTTTGTTGGACTTTCACACCATCTCTGATTGAAAGCAATGAGGGCTATGGTCAAAGATCCAAAGACAAAAAAAATTGCGAGTGTTTGTGGGTAAAAACTGGCACAAACATGAGATGCATAAAATCCCATCGTGCTTCATAGATATGATATAGGTTCTTTAGCAATCACCAGATTTGCAAAGCATTGCAAATGTAATTAAAAAAAAACCACCTGTGATCCGAGGGTTTAGGTCTGTTGGAACCAGTCTGCACCCGAGGTCTCGGAGAATGCCAAGCAACGGCCCAAGGGACGGTTACGAATGTTCAAATTCCCGTAGAAACTGATGTGAGAGATTTGCAATTGCCACTAATTTGTTATGTTATGTTTTTTGTTTTTTCACTCCTTGAGTGGCTCTTTTGCACATTCAATTTCCATCAATTTCCTACAGCCTTGCATATTTCGAGGCTAGCTCTTTGGGATCGGTTGCCACACCATGCGGAGGCAGGGACACGAATTTTTTTGCGATGTCTCATGTCTTGAACGATTCAAATTTCAGCACCTATGCAAGGTAGTTTGCTGGGTGCGTTTTCTCCAATTCCATAGGTTCAAAAATCCTTTCCAAAAACCCAGAACCATCAAAAAGATCATGTACCTATGCCCTTCATTCCCAGGGATGATTTGTAACTTGTACATGCCAAGTCTTGAAGGACATTGCACGGTACAAGTCTTAAGAGTTAGGATTTAGATCTCTGCCAAGAGTTGCCGGCGACTCCTGTTGTGCCATCACCCTCCGCCTCAGCACTTCTGCGATGTCTCCTTGCGCAGCACTGATGGACAAGTCTTCAAGGTGAGCTGAGGTAGAATGGTGTGGTGGAGGGCGTAGGTTGAATCTGAGACAATCTCCAGTTCCCAGTGACACAGGTGAGTTTCAGCTTGTCAACAAGGTTTATTTTGGTTTATTACAACTTGGAATCCTTTCATCCCAAATGTTGCTGTTTTGAAATTGTACTTGAAAGTGCTGCAGTTGGACCAGCATCGTGCTCCCCCAAAATTGTGAAAGACAAACGGCAACCTTTAGCAATCCACATGTCCACAGCAATTGTTGATTTTGTATGCTTTGCACCGACCGTCCTACAAGGCCATTGGCCGTTCCTCGTTTGCTCGTCAGGCTCATCGCCTGGTGCTCTCGATGGCCAGTGATCCTCTCTTCGCAATGCTAAGTGGCAGCTTCGCAGAGGGGTACGCCAGGGCTCAGAACATCTGGATGCTTCTGGGATATTTTCAGGTGAAACTAAGGTTTCGTGTTATCGTCTTTGATTATTTTCTTTGCAAAAGATGTCAAGTTGGCCTTGAGAAGAACTGAATTTGCGGGGGAGGTTTGGGATTTGATCCTTTTTCTTCCTCAAAATATGACCTACAGGCATAGGGACAGGCAGGAAATCCATCCAGAATGTCGATTCGCTTTTTGGAAGTTTCTGACAGCTTTGGACATGAAACGCTACCGTTCGAAGATGCCATTTTCTTTGAAGCAGGCAGCAGTCGGAGGTGCCTTTTGAGTCTTCTGGTGAGGTGGGGAGCCTTAGACAGCAACTCTAGAGGCAGCACTGAGGTATGGAAAGGTTTGGAAAGGAAACCAGATCAGTTGCCTTGCCGTATGCCAAGTATAGAACCCAGAAAAGATTGATACGTTGTACCAAGAAACACCTGCAGATTGTTTTGAAGGGAAGGGTATGCAGATGAAGGTGGAAACCATCAAAGGAACAACTCTTTCCTCGGGAGTTGACTTATAGTATTTGTTTTGCTGTAAGTCATGAGTCATATGTATGGATGATCTTGCATTGCATCTTGTTGTGCTTTGCGGGTATTTGTGGTCTTTGTTAGGCTTTGAGTGCTTTCCTGGAGTTTCTCTACAAGGGCACTTTCTCAGTGAAGAAGGTGCAGCCGCAACGGATTTGAACCTCAATAAGCTGCAACAAAGTGATGTGCCTTGGGCCTTTCTGCCAGGCAGTGTTGCCTGAGTTGCTGCGTTTGGTCCACCAATGGGAGGTGTGTGTGGGGGGATGAACATGAAACCTGAAGATCATTATTTCAAATTTCAAATATTTGCAGAAGGAACCCAAACTTTAAACTTTAAACGTTTTCAGGCATCCACGCTAACTGCAAGTTGTCTGGTGGTTTCAGGCGATTCTCCAAGAACTTTGCATGCGTTGAGTCTAAGTCTTCCGACCTTGGAGACTTGGCAGGTGCAGCCACTACAATCTGCCCTCAATGAACTCCTGGTGAAGTCGGCTACCCGAAGAATCTGTGATCATAGTGATAGGATGGTTTGAGTAGGCAGTTAGTGTAGTCTTTTCGGAGATCTCTTTGCAAGTGTGTTTTCAAACTGTGACCACGGCAAGTGACGTTGCGTTTCCACGCTGTGCCAACGCTGAGGCACATGACTCCGGAGCTCTGTTCTTCGCTGATTGTGGATTGCGAGGCTCTGTGATGACGTAGAAATGAAGCTGAAAGTTTGTGGATGCCATGAGTGACCATGGGCTGCAGCCTTTTAGCTTTAGGCAAGAAATTTCAAAAGCTGAGCTTGTGGGGATGACAGATAGTGCCTTGAAAATAGGAAAGATATGAAAAGATTGTCATTTTGAAAGTACAAGCATCGACAGGTGCTGCTGGTGGATCAGCTGGATGAAATGCTAGTGCCTTGCCTTGGTTTTTAATGTCAAACTTGCCCAACAGAGGCGCAAATGGTCCCTTCAAACGTTTGGATATCCAAGTCTTCTGAGGCAATTCCGAACAAAATGTGCAACAAAACGCGTTTGAAATTTTAGTATGAAAATGGAGGTGATGGAATCATTCGGAAGCCAGGTAGGCATGTCAAAACGTACCGTAAGCTGATCGGAAGTGAAGAGACCTCTGTGCTGCCAGGAATGCTACGTCCTGGAGAATTTTGGTGCTTGTGCAGCGACCCCAAGCGCCTGAAAACGGTGGGGGAGGCCTGAGACTTTGGAGGCACATCTTCACAACGTATCTGTGGAGGAAGCCTTGTGATCCAGACAAGGACCTGTGTCACATGATGGTGGCCAGCATCAGATCATCTGAGGTGAAGACAGAGCAGTTTGGCTCCTGGCCCTTGCACCGCATGGTCAGGAGCTCAATTTTTGGAGCCACTGGTCGTAGTGTTTTTTTTTCAAAGACTCTACACGTCAACTACACTTTCCCATGGTTGGTAGTCTAGTTAGTTGTACCCTGCCCGGAGAATCCCTGACCATGCTTTGCTCTCAGATTGGTTTGCTTCGCAGTGATGATTTGGTGGCAGAGCACGAGGAGGAGGTGCGTCCCTGAAACATCATGAAACATTTCCAACAAAATCCGGTTGTTTACGGGATGAATCATCAAATATATAAATGGGTGTTTCCTTAAATGGTGGTACCCCCAAAACACCCCAAAAATGATCATTTTTAGTAGGAAAAACCATGGTTGTTGGGTACCACCATCTAGGGAAACATCCAAATCCTCTTGTTTTTAATTTTTGAATCACCTTTGACCTTTGACCTGATGCAGCTGTAACTTGTTTGACCGGTGGATCTGGAAGGGTCTGTTTGGACGTTGAAGTTTTTCCAGGTCTTAGCCGCAGTGATGCACTGGCATCGAAGTGGGCCGAACCGAGATGATGCCACAGCAGTTGGGGAACCTGTTGACTTTGTAGAAACGCTGTCAAAAACCATATCAAAGCGGAAAACATCATCAGGAAATCAGCAAATCTCAAGCTTCTTGCAAAAATTCAGTGAAATGGCGAAATTCAGTTCGGAAACCTCGGGGAGTAGAAAGGGTCTCCAGGGTGTCAAATGTCTTGGTCCGTGCAAGTTGCATGGACTCTGGAAGGCTCTCTTGCAGATGGTGCGCTTTCCACTGCTTTCGGCTGAAGCGTTGCAAGGCCTGACGATGTCAGCAAAACGAACAGAGCGTTGTGTCCAAAGCCCTAGTGGCTTGATTTACAGAGGAGGGAACATCTTGTAATCACTTCAACCCTTTCCGTAGATATATTTATAGCCGTTAGTGGCTCTAATTGATGCAAGTTCACTAAACCTATATAAAAGTTTTTGTTCGTGTATCTCAATTGTCTTTGGAGCAAATGGGAAACATCATCAGTGACTTACGAAGGCCTTGGCAGCCGAGAAGGCCAGGGTTTGGTTGGATGGCTTGAGATATGATATCTTTCTAAAGTTTTAGGCAAAAGGAATATCGAAATGGGCTTTCAAAGGAGTCTTATTGAGCTGATTTTCCTAACCCGGGGAATGTTCATGGATTTTGCATCAGACTCTGAGACAAAACGTTTTGGCAGACGTTTTGCTAAAGTCCCACGTGAGGCTTGACAGGTCTTCCAGGTGTTGCTGCTTGGCTGAAGAATTTTTTTTTTCCTCTGGGTTCCACGGAAGAAGCCCAGGTGTTGAGGCCTATGACCTGGTTGAAACATGAAGGGGTGGATGATTTGAGGTCATGTCACGGCTAGCCGCAGCTGCCTTGAAGATTCACCAGGGCATGCAAAGTTTGGGTGTCCCAGTGCTTGAGGTTTGGAGAGATCATAATTCGTAACTGTCCAGCACCGCATTCCCAGTCAAGACACAATCTTTCTGATTGCCTTTGGCATACAAAATCAGGTATGTAATTGGGGAAATTTTGGTGTAATTACATATACCCCACACCCATTCCGTTTTTACTTAGTTGATCTTACGTATGGCCGTACGGTAATTTGTGCCATTGATGCCATGGCAAGCAAGCACCACAGCATCCATATCATGTGTTAGGCCTGCATATCAATATCGCCTTGTCCCCTAAAAGATGTGGTCGTTGCTCTGGATTGAGCCACATTTTACACTCGTGTCTCATGTTTCTGTTTGTCAATGCTGAATATTTGGAGGTGACCTAAGAGAACGACCGGACAGCCATGAAGAGGTCTGGCTTGGATTCGAAAGGATAAAACTTCAATCAAACGTCTCTTGATCACCTGGATAAGAAAGATTTTGCAGCGTTTGTGGAGCTTGGTTCATTTTAGAGAAAGCGGTGTTTCGAGTCATGAATCAAAACCAAGTCTTGTGGAATCTGAGGAAACGTCAGTGGAGTGTAGTGAGAACAACTTGAAAACATCACGACAAGAACATCTGTGACAGTAAACTTCTCATTCAACCGTTTTGTCAATAGGTTTGAAACATTTCTTCGATTGACCCCATGGTTGTGTGAAGATTACCCAGTTGAACAATTTTTTTGATGGATGCCTGAAGTCTGAAGCGACTCAACCTCCCCATGTTCAGAATTGGTGATGGATCCGCGGCTGGAAAGCACTTCACACCGGGCCTGTGAGGCGTCCTTCATGAAGTCGGTGAAAAGGCGAAATTCCTATCCTCATTGGTCTGCTGCCAAGGGAAAGGGTCTGCCAAAACTTGCTGTGCTTGCACTTGCAAGGATTATGTGTGCATGCATTCACAGACAGTAGAAAGTTTACATGTTTTTACTTGGGTTACCATGTTCTTGATGTATGCAGACATAGCATTAAAGATTGATTAGAGAAAGAATATATCATATCGGTTCAATTTGGCAGGCTGGTTTCATAGTCTCCTGAACTCTGTGACCTATGGCCCAAGGTGGGCAGACTTTGGATGCTCACTTCGGGGTGGTGTGGTCATCGCGGAACGTAGTGGTCAATACGGTGAGGCCTGGAGTGCCATCAGCACCCGTCCCATGAAACGCCAGGATGAGTTGTAAGACGATGCCGTCCTTAACTTTGATTCATCCACCTTTGAAGCATGAAGATCGGGGATTTCAGATATATGTCACCTCATCTGAGAGCTCATGTGATTCATGCGCATGTAGTTCTAATGTTTTGAGATGCTTTGAATTGGAATTCTGACAGGGCGAGTTAGAACCCTGGGCTGTCCACATTCACGACCAGTCGCTGTACATCATCGATGGCCTCATGCTGAGTGCTGTGAGTTTCTGCCACCGGCGGATGTGAGTTTATCAGCTTTGAACACCATTGTCTCCAGTGGAATCCCAAAATCCACCGATGGACCGATGATACTTCGAATTAATCCAAGTGGGTGTAGTTGTTCAACAGGTGGACTAGGGTAGTTTGCGTCACAAGAAAATCCCACAGGATCTCAAAATCGGAAATTGTGTGCTGAAATCTCGCCTGTTTATACAGGGTAAACTGCCACCAGTTTCACCATTGGCTCAGGGCGCGAGCCCTGCTGCGTTTTGCAGGTGCCGTGGTTTTGACTTCGTTGAGTTGCGGGGATAAGCAGAGGGATGTTAAGTGGATGGCCATGGTTGAATTGAAGAGAATGCAGTCTTATATATTTCAGTGTCCTCCCTTTGAACGAATCGACCTTTTGCCTCTAGCCTACTGCTTTCTTCCTCTGCCGGAGTTTGAAAAATTCAAAAAACATGTCATGCCTTAAGCACCAGGAATTCCATGATCCTTCCACAGAAAGGAACAACACATGTCATTGTTGGAGGGGTGAAAATCAATTTTGTTTTGCCAGTGGCCCTTGGGCGCTCCTTCGGGCCGTGTGGTGGTGGGTACTGGCAGCACGCTGAATGGAGTGAATGACTTCTCCGTAGCTGGGCTCAGTGGGTTTGGCCTAAAAAGAAACCATGTGAGGCTGAGGCAAAACACACCCTCTACAGACCTTGGCATCAAAATTGCATGTCTGCTCCAGTGAATCCAAGGATATCATCGACATTGCTATCGATGGCAATGGTGATCTTTTTGCTGGGCAGCCAAATGCTGCGTTTGTGTTGTGGAGTTGAGATTTTCAGATGCCCAGTGAAAAAAGAACTTAAGAGGCAGGTCTGGTACGGGTAGGCGAGGTAGGCCTAAGAGTTTCCAAGTGATTCTTCTGCCATTGTTCTTTTCACAGAGTGGAGTGTTGGATGGTACAGGCACAGGTCTTACGATCAACACAGCTCATCATCTTGTCAAGCATTGAGTTTGCCATCTCAGGTGTTGGATGGACAGCACGGAAGGATTGTGAGGACTGGGAAATGCAAATTCCAATGCTATCTTGATGAAGCCAAAGAGTTGATATTCAAGAAAAAAGCTGAGTAAATTCCTTCCAAGTGTAGGGATGCATGCCGGATCCATGCCTTTTAACCAGTTCCAATCTAAGATGGTGATGGGTGAGGGCGAGGGAAGCCACCCTAGGATTCGAGATGGTGTGGGAGAAGTAGTTGGTGATGGGTGTCTCTCGTTGGACGTGGGCACTCGTGCATTGTACATAGGCATGGGACCAAGGAAGCAAATGTTTCAGTTTTCTCGAGTGCATCATTGTCCTTGTCAACTGGTTTATACCTTGCACATGTCACTGCCTGTGAGGTAGTGATGGATCCATTTACTTTATTGATGAGGGTGGCTCCAGGGTGCAGAGGTGAGGGCAGCAAGCATGTCACCTGAAAGCACCTGCAAGGATTTGCTGATTTGCTCAAAACTCAAGAGATCCTGAAGAGAAAAGTCTTTTTAGGAATTGATTGTGTCCTTCAATGATGGTTTGAAGCTTCAATGATGGTTTGAAGATTTGAGGAGGGATTACCAGGTTTATTTTTGTCCCATTTCAGGCAATACTTGATACACCTCAAGTCCACACATGACTGAGATGCGAATATGACAATGCTCAGTGTAAGGGCTTACAATGACGTCCTTTTGCAGACAACTCTTTGTGTTTCTCTTCTGAATGTGATCCCTCCCCAATCATCATGAGTCAAAATGTGACGGCAGGTATCACAAGGGTATCACCTCTCCTGTTGCTGGTGGTGCTGACTCTGGTGATCAATCCCATCAACTTGAGGCCCCTGGCAGCCCTCGGGTGTGGGTCATAGTGGTCGAGTAAGTCGAGCGACGTAGTACCTCGAGCGACAAGTGCAGCTTTTGCTAATTCAGCTGGCGATGAAGGCCGTTGCTGCTGCTGCAGAAATTGTTGCGTTCCGAGTGGTGCCAGGGCGCTTCGCTGTTGAGGTTTCTAAAGATCGCGTCCAATCCGTCGCGTTTGGGTAGGTATGGTCGCTCAAGCGCTGAACGTGCGTCCGGTGCGTGGAGCATTAGCAGCATTTTCAATCAAGTGCGTTACGCTCGCTTTGGGTGACATTTTTTGATAGTGTTTCCATTTTAGATGCTAGGCTGTTTGTCCACGTAGGAAGTGGTGGAGAGGAAGTTAACCCATGTTTGCAAGAAACAAACACCTCCTTTTGTGGCTGCCATGATTCAAAGACCTGCAAGCCTTGGCTTCCGTTGGGCCATCAGGATGCTGAAGACATTTTCGTCACCAAAGAAGGCTTGATATTTTTGAACCGCATTTCTCCTCGTTGACCTCCAAACCAGCAATCTGAAGTAAACAATCTGAAGTGATGGCAGTGAAAGATCAGGTCTTTGTCCGTAGCAAGTTTCTCAGGTGTGCTCTATGTCTCGGACAGTGGCAACAATCGCATCCAGAAGCTGGGAAACTTAAGAAAAAATTGACCAGAAGCCATCGTAGATCATCCTACATTTGGGAGACCGCTTTTGGTAAGCAGATTATGAAGTCACTGATGATTTTGATTTTCCTGCATTAAGATAAATATACTATATAGACTATATATTACACACATTTACATAACAAGTTTAAAAGTTTTGTTTTCGTGTCCCTATAAAACATATCAGTCATTGATCAATTCAGCCACCTTAAAACCACCGTTTTCAACCATCAAATTTGATTCGAGTCAAGGATTGATCATCCTCCAAGGTGGCTTCCAGGATCTCACTCTGCTGTGACCGTTGCTGGGGGTAATGGCAAAGGTTCCCGTGTGGTTGCCCAGCAAAAATTCTCACCGGAAAAGCCACAAAAACTCCAAAATCACCGTCTTTTTTTGGTGTGGAGCTCATTTTTGCTTTGGGTGTGGAGCTTCTTTTATGTGGGGGAAATTTCTCTGCCATTTTGGTGAGCCAGAGGCTTAGATCAGCTGCAGCATCCTGTAGGGCTTCACGTCACGGAGGAGTTGGCCAGGGGTACAGGGTCGAAGTAGACACCAAACAGATATGAATCTGAATGATAGTGAATGATATCAATGACGATATCAACAAGACATTCAACAAAAACTGGCAGATTTTTGCAAGTGGCATTTGGTTTTCGGAAATCTGTTCAACTCTCCAGGATTCGACCATCTACATTGCGGACTACCAGAACCACCGTGTCATGAAGTGGAAAGAAGGCGACCAACGGTGGCTACCACAGAAATCAACAAATCAACAAATCCAACCAATCAACCCACCCTGCCCCAGGCTGGCAGTATGGCTTGGTCGTAGCAGGAGGACATGGTGTGGATGCCGGCCTTCACCAGGTGAGGGATGGCCATGGTGCCATGGAGCGGATTGAGAGGGTGGGTGGGTCATGGACTCATGGGGGCCCCATGGATCTTGGATGAAGCTGGGTGGACTCGCCAACAAGAATCTGCATGTGGCTGTTGCAGCTCAAGCTGAAGTGCATTGTCGAGACATTTTTTTTTAAAATGTTTTACATAGGTAGAATAGCATGTCTCAGATTCCCAGAGTCACAGTCTTACGCAAGTAGAGGAACCACACCATTGCAAGTCATCTCAAATTATCTTCATTTCATACAGGATTGGACACATGGACATCTGACAGTTCCGTATTTTGTGAAAAGATGTCGTAGCTTTCGTGTTTATCTTTATCTTGACAATACACCCCGGTCGTTCTCAACCAACAGCTGGTTGTGGGACGTCATGGTTGACCATCTGGTGACAGATGCGCTTGGGACCCCGGCCTTGGGTGTCTGGTGAAACACAGAGATGCAGGGTACCAACATGTACAAACTATGGCACTATGATGTTTGGTTGTATCCTTGGCGAAGCATTTTTGGGGTCTTTGTGCTTCCATCTTGTTCCTCCTGAGCAAGGTCGGAGGATGAGTCTATAGGCTCGGTTGTTCTCCCGTTACTTTGAGCGGATTTGACCGCCATCAACGGTATGATGTGCCTCGAGGGCCTAGATGATTGGCTGTGGACTGCTGGATGTTCTTTTTCTGATACATATAGATGTAACTGATATAACATATATACAATATAGTTTAAGTTTATCTATGTGGTCATGATATACTACTACGTATATTTACTATATTACTTCAATAGCAATGATTCATGTTTGTTGGACACCAGCTGGCCAACTTGGGTCCCCTTGGAAAGGCTCCGACCTCGGAGTAGGGGAGCTCAGTTCGAGTCAACTTTGCCGAAGTTGTATTTCTTAGTGTGTTGTCTTGGGGATATTTTTTGTTATTTTTTCCTGAATTTCTCAATTTCTTATATATATATATATATTCTTACACATGACGTGACGTGTGTTTTTTTTGGCCAGAAATATATATTCTATATGTATAGTGCTTAGGGGTTGCCCTCTGCAGTAAGAGGCCAAGAAGGGGTGTGTATTTCTTTCCTGGGCACTGCCCTGCCGCAATCCTTAATCCTGAGAAGTGCTTTTAGATTTTTCTTCTTGGACACATCCCCAACTAGGCGCCATCAAGTTTGATTTGTAGTCCTTGCTTTGCGAAGACCCATCAACTATGCTGCAGATTGCTCCGGTAAATCTAGGACCACAGGCAGCTGACTTGTATGTGCGAGTGTGTTAAACATCTCTGAGCACTGCTAATTCAGATATATGGCAGCCAAAACCTTCAAAATCCTTCATATGCAATTTGCGTTGTAGGTCTCTTTCTGGTCTTCATTCTAAGGTAGAAGTTCCCATGGATGTTGTCTTAGAGGCTCCCGGTGGATTGAGCGGGGGAACTATGAATGGCATCACCTTGACGCAGTGTTAGGATCGAGTTACCAGATGTCGTTTGTTGATGGGACCTGGAACGAAATCATGGCAAGCATCCCAAGATCACTCGACTGATGCATTGTTGGTTCGTAGGTAGCACCTGGCCCTTGCCATCAACGCACAAGCCCTGCTCCCTGGGGCCTGTGGCGCATTCTGGCAATGGAGCTTGGACGGCACTTGGAGATTTGCCTGCTGTGAAAACGCTGTACCCACAAGAAATGATCAATATGGTATATGATAAGATATGCCTTTTCATGCCATGATTTTGACCGTGATGTAAACTCGTGCCAAGTGGATGCTATTTAAAGGTACACAACTGGCAGATTTGACTTAAGGTTGCACACTTTGGGTGCCAGTATCCGGTTTTGGCAACTACACTCCATGGTTTACTTTTCTGGAAGGAAGACTTGTTGATTCAAGTACGACTCAGTCAGCTGAGCTTGTTTTCTTGAAAAGTATTGCAGACTCTGGATCCAGAATTCTTTCGTCAAATAGAATGATAATAATGATAATCATCATCATCATCATCATCATCATCATCATCATCATCACCACCATCACCATCATCAGCATCAGCAACAGTATCAGCATCAGCATCAGCATCAGCATCAGCATCAGCAGCACAGTTTTTATCCCCTTTTTTCATCATCATTTGTTTGAAATCATCATTACTTGTCGTTACTGTTGTCAGACACGCTATGCACCAAAGCATGGCATGTTTTGTCTCAATCACTGCTTCGCCCCAAAAGATGTTCCAGCATTGAATCACCAAATCTTGTGCGATTGAAATTCGTACCTGCCTTGAATTCCGAGCCATCAGGAAAAATACAGGGCTTTCCAAGTTTGCATCTGAACTCAAAATGTGCTTTTCTTTGTCAGTTAAGGAACTGCTGCTATCGCTGCTGAGCATCTCGCTCACATATCGCCCATGGAAGGCCCCGTTGGATTGGTGTCGGGATGCTAGTCACACATGTGTTTTTCGGATTTGGTGATATTTGATCATCATCGCACACATTCCTCACTTGGGATGCAATTGAGGGAGGAATACACATATTTTTTTGAGAAACAGTAATATAGATTTGATATCCCTAAATTGATGTGACAGGTCACATGGCTCTTCTTGACTCTGCCTTTGCTGGCGGCAGCCTTTAGGTCCTGGACTTACCATGCTCAGCATGTCGTTTCTCGTTTGGTTGTATGATTCTCAATCAAAGGAATATTTGGTGGTGCCCAAGACATAATCACATTGAGGTTCCAGCTGGCGGCCATTCAGTTTAAGTTGGAACCTCAACAGGATAAACATGAAAGTGGATGGTTGATACAGGTGCGTATCGTCAGTTTTTCTTAGTTTCTTGCATGCACCTGTGTCAACTGGAGTCTCAATCGTAGAACCCTTCGGTAATGTCTGGTTTCAATCGAGAATTCTAACACCTTGAATGGCCTTTCCTGAATTTCAGAGATTTTTTTTAAGGAAAGACACCCAAGACACACCGTTTTCACATGGAAACCTCCATCGCGGCAGCGTTTCGAGGGATAGCAGCGTGGAAGAGCAACAGCTGTACCAGCTCTGGCTACATGGAGCCAGTTGTCTTAGTGCCATGCTGCAGGCCGGCAGGGCCGTTGGAAGATGCGAGGTGGTAAACTTTTCAAGGTGTCCAACGGAAAACGTTGAGATATGTACCTCAAATCCTCCTAAAAAGAGGGTGCAAGAAAATGTGAGTAATTGAAATTGAAAGCCTCCTTGCAGGTGTGCTTGATGTGCTTTGTGCCTGTGGCGGATTCCAAAGACATGGTTCCCTCTGCAATGTGCTTCGTGCTGCTCAACATAGGTGGGGTCTGCTGCATAGCCCGGCCATTTTCCCCATGCCACCAGCAAAGAACTGCCCTACCAGTTGGAGATTCGTGAAATGCTCCACTTGAAACGTGTGCCTCAACAACCTTGATCTTTGAAGGTGCTTGGACATCTGTAGCTGCTGCTAGAAGCTTGCAGGAGATGAAGCTTCAAGAAGCTTGTGTCTTTGCCACTTGAGCTCCCGCAATATTTTTTTTTGTACAGGAGCACGTGGTTTCCGACAAGAGCTCCTTAGTTGCCGAGCTACCAGCCGTGGACGTGGGCACCGTGGATGCGGGTGACGTCTCGGTGCGCCTGATGTCACGGGATGGGACCACATCGGTCGGACCAGCTGCCTACACCTTCCAGGCGGATACGGAGCTCGATGCCGAGATTTGCAGTATTTGCTTGAGGCCCACCCCTGAAACACCCACGACGCAGTTGGACAAATCACAATTAAAATCAACCAATAAACATGGCAAGCACTGAAGTACACCAAATAGATTGAAAACTCCATGAAAAACACGCCCGACATCAGTTCCCCTAGGTCCTCTTCAATCTTAAACCATCTATAGTAATGGCATAGTAATGGCATATAATGGCCTCTATATCTCAGTCACGGTCTCAAGGTCCAAATCATTTCAGCGATATTGAACCCATGAACTCGGTTCCGACCCTTTCACAATATGATTCTTTATCATTTTTTCGTAATGAGTTGAGGTTGTCGCACAATTCGGTGACCTGACTTCACACTGCCGGTGTTTCATTCTTTTGAAACATCGATGTGTCTGAAACGATCATCATTTTCTACCTCATGCTACACGCCCTAGAAAGGATAATGACTATGTCAACTTTCCGTCAATGTGTCAGGCCACTTGCAATGGAGGTGCCACTGAGACGGCTCCACTGTGGTCATGTGCTTGCTCTCAGGGTGGAAAGAGGGACTTGGAATTGTTGTAGTAGTACGTCTGAGTAGTAGTGTAAGTAGTAGTCGGAGTCGTAGTCTTAGTCGTAGTCGTAGTGGTAGTAGTGGTGGTGGTGGT
>DF240940.1:951-77100 GCA_000507305.1 Breviolum minutum Mf 1.05b.01 | reverse complement strand
GGATGTTTCTCTCGGGGTGGGGTGGGGTGGGGTGGGGATGATGACGTACCTTGCACTTGCACACATGTTTGATGCTACGCACACGGGATGTTTCTCTCGGGGTGGGGTGGGGTGGGGTGGGGTGGGCATGATGACGTTCCTCGGACTGAGCCAAAAACGCCTCTTGGAAGAATGTTCTCTTCGAGTGATGTTGCCAAATTCTCGTCCGCCACAAAAGAGTTCAGAAGATATCGTGTCTGGAAAACTGTTGGAGCGAGTTCACAAAAATTCCTTTCTATATAGTGATGGCGCCCAAGCATGGCCTGCCGTTGCGAAAAGAATGAAGAAAGGTTTCAAAGTGAAACAAGTCTCACACAGGAAACAAGAATTTGTACGTAAGTCGAAAAAACAGGTTGCAGGCACACAGGTGGCTGATAGCCGCTGGAAGCGGTTGCAGAAATGGATTCCTGCCACCGTAAAAACTTTGCGAAGAGGCAAAGTGAATCCAGAGTTGTTGAAATACATTCGGTCACATGGCAGTTCCGGCAAATGCATGCCCGAGCCGAATACCTCAAGATCCTCGGACAATCTCTTCACGGATGAAAAAAAGGGCACCGCTGCTGAGAACAAAATGAACAATGTTCGAGGTGAATGACAATTGACTTTCTGAACATCGAACATCTAAAAGTATTGTGTGTCACAGAACCCTATCCATGTATATACTATATTCATCCACAATTACCATAAACATCACCTCGTTGAGAAGTGGCGCATTTGTACGGTGTAGACATGTGTCGATATGATCTGTATCAATATCTTGGATATTTGTGTTCTACATCATGTTGTTTCTCTCAATGATCATTGAACAGAAAAAAAACGATATTTTCTTAATCAAACACAACTTTTTTTATAAAAACGAAAAAACACATTCTCGGAAGCTTTTGACCAAAATATTTGCATTTAAACACGGTATTTACAATGGTCGCCAGTTCCAAGAGCAATTTATCATCTCCAAAAGAAATTTACACACGTGCGCGGCCATCGAGGGGCGCTGTTCCCTTTTTGTTGTTGTTGTTGTTGTTGTTGTTGTTGTTGTTGTTGTTGTTGTTGTTGTTGTTGTTCCCTTTCTTGTTCTTGTTCTTGTTGTTGTTGCTAAGGCCTTTCATCAGGGCTGTATAGATACCTGGCTCCGTGGCCGGCTCAGAACGCTGCATAGATATCCCACAAGCTGTATTTCACACTTATCCCAGAGAAGCCTTCCTTCAGAAACAGCAAACGGCATATTATCATGTCCTTCCGGATCCAAGGCACCGTGACTCGTGGAGAAACTCGACTTTGTTTGGACCTCGGAAGAAACGTTTTCTTCGCTGAAGACAACGAGGCGGACCTCAATGCGTTGAATTTCCAAGGCCCCATGCGCTGTGAGAATCCCACCCTCCAGGCAAGTAAGAGATGCTTTTGTTGCTTGAAACAGCGGAGTTCGTTGAAAATTGAAGGGCACAACACAACACTTCCCGCTGTTGGGCCGAAACGATCTGACCAACTCCAACAGCCAGGTGCCACTGGGGACTCACCGAGCAGCTCCCGGCGTGGCTTCGGGGCTTGCGCGAACGCGCTTGGCAGCGGCAGGTGGTGCATAGGCGACGCCGCCGGTTTGGCGATTTTATTCGGTGCCACGCTCCCCATGCCCCCACTAAAACCATCATCATCATCATCATCATCATCATCATCATTCTCACCTGCACCCTCACCTTCATCCTCATCCTCAGTTGCATTTTCATCAACAACATCACAACAACTGCAAGAAGAAGAAGAAGAAGAAGAAGAAGAAGAAGAAGAAGAAGAAGAAGAGGAGCAAGATACAACACCAAGACTCTATGGCAGTGAGACCCTTTGAGCTTGCAACCATTGCACCAAAGATCACAAGCATTTCTGGGAGAGGCGCTGCGTCTTCCAAGCATCCAACAATAGCATCAAAAGCAGGAAAAGCAGCAAATAGCAAAAGAAAAGTTCCCTGCCACCCCAACATCTCAAAATACATTTCTCTCCAACCCCTTTGAGTTTTCACCACTCAAAATCCCTCACAACTAGTACAAGGTAAGATCTATCCGACTATCAAGGCACTTAAGCATCCATGATTTGCTACGATTTACCAATGCTCGGTGAGAACAGCTCCAAAGTACTAGTTATAATTATAATGATTTGAAAACAGACACGACATGTTGGTAATGGCCTCCTCGTTGTTTCTCTGGGAACAAACCGAACTTGGGGCCAGGACAATGCGGTGTCTCTCTTTGTGCTGATCGCCCGAAAGAGGGATTGGCAATGGCATGAATCACTGAAATGCTTTGAGCCAGGTGTACGGCAATTAATGAACGAAACATTTGTCAAGGATATTGCAGTGCCCGCAACTCGTTCATGCAGGACAAAACTGCTGTAATGAACGACTTGGTTTTAATATGTTTTGAGTCCATTTTCAAAGAGCAATCACAATCTTCCTGTGAGCGGTTGTTCTGCCGGTGCCAGATCAGCACAAGTACTTCACCAGAAGACAAATTAATGCAAGCAGATTCTAGGGCTCTAAAAATTGGCACGGGCCCGTGCTGGAGCCTTTTTCACACGACCGTGCTCTTTGTCTTTAACTGTCTTTACCCCTGACGGTAGATGCAGCAGCACGACACCAAAAGGAGATTCGTGAGGGCCAAAGGCTTGTGATTGACATATGTTTTGACTCTGAGTGGTTTCACTGTCAGAAACCTTTCAAATATTCCGAGGTCACGGTCCCATTGGAATTCCAAATGAATCAAGCCATTTTTGTGTCCTCTCCTAAGTGGCTGCGTTTTCGAGCGGAGCGGAGTTTCTGCTCAAGTAGGGCCGCTTTGCGGCGGGCAAACAATGCCCTGCCGGTGAGAGACTGTAACATTGGATTTTGGATGGAAGAGTTTTTTTTTGTGATTCCAATTTTTTATTCTAATTCTTTATTGATTTTTGTTTGAACTCATTTGACATGAGCCACAACTTGTGGGTGTTAGACACGGCTCAGCTGCCAACTGGCCCAAGCAGCCAAGACCCCACAACCAGCATTGCGTGGACCCACGGAAATTGCGTCCGTCGGTGGCTGGGAGGGGCATTTATGGAACTTGGGAGCTGCCATTAATGTGAAGCAGTGGTAAAGCCATAGCTTGTTGCACAGGGAGAATTCAATTTGAAAGATCTTTCTGCACACCTTAAACTTCAAGGCTCGTTTCTTCCTGGTGTTTGGTAGTTTGAAGCTTGATACAAGATTTGTATTGACATGCAACTTTTTGGCTGTGGGTACATCTTGAAAGTGACAAAATCCTCGGCTCAATGGAAGAGTTGACCGAGAGTTGGCGGTGTTGCAGTATAATTGCATGAGTAACTGCTATGCGACTGGACCCACGTGCTCCCTTTGCGAACAGCTGCCGGGGAATCGTCGTCTGAGGTAGTGAAGGTCATATCTTAGGGACTCATATGAGTCATGCAGGCAGCATTCGTTAGGTTTGCTTGCTCCAAAGTTGTCATGTGTAAGAAAGACGTTTGGATCATTTTGCATGTACCTTTGACATTGACCATTTGTTTGTGAGCAAAGTCTTCTGAAGATGAAGATTTTGGATTTACTGCAATGTCCTTCCAGAAAATGAGTGACCAAGGCGGGGTAGGGCGGCCCTGGGAGCTGTAAGTTGTGGGAGATGTACAGAGTGCCAGTCCTGTGCTGAGAATTTGAGTCAAGTCCTGTGTTGAAAATTTAACAGAAGTTTGAAATGGACTGCTGTTTGGGGTTGCATGGGGTTGCCACGCTGCAACTCAACATCTCAGCCTGTCATGACCGCAAAAAGAAACCCTTGGGGCCATTGCAGTTGTGCAACTTAGCACTGCTTGCTTTTGGCTCTTCAAAAGTTTCAGCGCCAGAAGTGCCGCTGGTAAAAAAGCGAGCGCTGCTTCCCTTGCCGAGCCGAGCCTTCTTGGATCATGCAGTAGCTTAGTCACGCTGTCATTGTCTTGGATGCTGAAATTGCCAGCTTTGCGAACCTATCGACGTTACCATGGATACGGACGGTGCCCTCTATGTGGCAGACAATGGTCCGGCGCCCACAAAAGGGGAGAACATGTCTAGGTGATGTGGGGCTAATGTAGCACTTTGGTTATTTCTAAACTGGACAGGTCTGGCATTGTGTTCGAAGTTCTAAACTTTTAGAATCTGAAAAGGAATGATTGTCTCTCAGCGCCCAGGAAATGCTCGAGTGGTTTGAACCTGAGAATTGATGCTAAAAGCAGCATTGCGTGTGAGACATGCGGTTTGAACCTGAAATGTTGGAGACTTGCATTCTTGAGACGAATCTTTGGCGGGTTCCTTTCATATCATGCATTGTGGCAGAGAATTGGCAGAAGACTGCTTGGAACAGCAGCACAAGGAAAGGCAGCTGCACGGAACATCAAAAGTAAGCAGTTCCGAAACCCTGAGGTTCGCTGGGCTGCACCATGTGCGCCCTATGAGCGCATTCTGCCACTGAACTCAGCAGCAACTTCCATTGCTTGAAAATGAGAGAAGAAGACGAACACAGAGGACGGAGAGGAAGACGATGACGATGATAAAGAGCACTTGGCCTAACATACTCGTATAGGCGGGCCAATTGATTCGTTCTGGCAGGTTTGGTTTATGCTACTTCTTCACCTTCATTTCATTTACAAAGCCCGTAGGGTTGAATCTTCACCATCCTTACAGTCCCCTTTGTCAACTTTTGTTACATTTATGTGGGTCTTTTGAGGCCTTGTTCTTCTGGTTACTGAGCTGATGGTGAGAAAACAGAGGATCAAAGTGTCCTCTTTTGTCCAAGATGAGCTTCGACTTGGCCGAAGCTCCCGTTTCGGGTGGCAGCATTTGTTTCACGCCTTTGGCGCAAAAAAACCGGTGGCCGTGGGCCAACAGCAAAGGTGATGGCAGTGGTGCAAATTGATGTCGTTGATGGATGAAGATGCAGCTGAAGTCAGATTGAGATGGTTCTTGGCCACATCAGAGGTTGGTTTGGGGGATGTATGAGGACTTCTTTTTGGTTGATTTAGGATTCATCACAGACAGCCATCTCAACGGCCTTGTGCAGACATGAGACATGGTTCTTGATCAGCTGCAAATCCTGGTTCGGATTTCTGTGAGAGGAACAGCATTACCCCGGGGTTAGACTCAAATCTAAGATGAATTTAAGGACATAAAATCAGCAAATCAATCAGCAACATGATATAGTGATTACCAGCAAGTCTGTTTGTTACGCAAATTTCTTTGTTACACCGAATTGAACCAGTTTTTTGCTTGAATTTGGAAGCACCTTCTGCTATGTCCTACAAGCTTGGCCAGTCCTGATGAGTCACGAGGCTGGTGGATTGGATGGACAGATATGATATGGTGTTTCCGGATAAACCAGAAGAACGTTGGTGACGCAAAAATTGTCAAAGCTTTAAGTGTCTTTGGGCTTGTATGATGCAGAGGGTTAAGGCTTGCAGCAGATCAGATGTTTAACTGGCAGCATTTGGCTCCAAAATCCCGATTGTCACTGTCGTTTGTTTCGAGGTTTATAGACAGTCTTTTGCGATGGGGAACTCAATGAGCTCGATTTTTGGTGGGGTGTCTGGTGGCGTGTCACTTAGCTCCTCCGTGGCTGTGGGATGTACAAGCATCACGAACTACAGTACAGCGGCAGCCGCTGCGAGTTGGGGTCCTTGGGCCATGCCTGTGGCAGTCATGCTTGGTTTGGCTGGTTTCTTAGTCAACCGCGCCCAACCCATTTGGCATTCCTTCAAGCGGAACTTTTGGTCGGATTCATGGGACACAGTGTGGAGCGAGTACAAGAAGGGCCGTGCGGCTATCATGGAGCGGACCACTTCTGATGCAGAGCGCCAAGAACTTCTTCGAGAACTACGACAGGAGTTCAGGAACAAATACCCAGAGTGGGCGTTCAAATTCAACTAAAGACCTGGTCAAAGTTTGATCTAGGCACAAATCTGAGGAAATTTTGTTTGTCAGATTTGTCAGTGTGAGTTGGCAGCAGGCAAGCAGCTCAATAGCACTGGCCAATACAGTTCACACAGACACAGACAAGTTGCTGCGGACAAAACATGGTGGGAAGGTTTCTAGTTGTTTTGGGTCTGTGCCGTTTGTCCTTTGAACTCTCTACAGTCTAGATTCCACACTTGAATTGGATTCAAGCGGCCAACGCTTTCAAGACTTTGGTGAGATTGCCAATCAAATTGTGGAAGAGTCCCAGCACCGTGAAAGGACAAACAATTTATTCCATGTTTATGACATGATTGAGATAGTGACCGTGCAGCAGTGATATTGTTGATGGACAAATCCGGCAAACCAGTTGGGATGATAAAAAACAGTAATGACGGATTGACCGCATCAACTGGTTCAATGGATTTTTTCAATCAGCTGTAGTGCTGTATTGTAGCGTTTCCAAACTTCCTGCGTTGATACGCACGTTTTTGATATTGTCATCAACGCATGTATACGCGAGTAGTTCTCAGGGCAGCTATCCCACAACCATGACCGGCACAGGTAGAAGAGTTGCCTGAGGAGTGTCTGGAGTTTTCCACTGCAGAAAGAGAGCAAATGTTGGAGAACTGAGAGTGGGCCAATTATATATTAAGCATTTGGGAAATTTCGAGCGTGTTGAAAGATGTGCTTCTTGGCACCAAAAGCCAGCATTTCCTGACCATTTTTCCAATTTGGGGTAATTCAACATGGATGAAGCAAAGTTGGTGACATCGCTTTCCCAGACGGTGGAGGATGGTTTGTACTACACCCTGGAAGATTAACATGGAACCTACAAATCACCCATTTAGAAAGGAAAATGATCTTCCAAACCTCCATGATTATGTTCCATGTTAATCTTCAGGGGTGTAGCCATCGTTCTCGAGGGTCTAAACTACACAAGGAATGGGTCTGACACTATTCACAAGTCTCTCTTCATCAGTGCACCTCCGGAAAGCTGACACGAAACATTGACAACGCCCTTTTGAAAAACAAACATCCTCTCCAAACCACCATGTGTTTGAAGCCAGAACGGCACCCCAAGACATTGCACCTTTCGAGCACCTTTATTTCTCCATGCCACCCATTGGCAGGACGATTCCGTGGGCATCCCGTTGGGCCCAGCTCTTGCAGGTGCAAAGGGGACTCACCCTAAGAATCCAAATTGTCACGTTGAATGTCACCCACTTTTCGGATCCACCAATATACCTACCTTAACGGCCCTGTTTTCCAAGGGTCAACCTGGTCAACCTTGGTTCCAAAGGTGCTTCAAGTTCTGCCACGGCTCGCTCGAGCGACTCGAGCTTGGCGAATTATTGTTATTTGATCCTCTTTAATCTCAACAAGAAGAACAACTTGGGTGCCATTTTGCGCTCCGCTGCCGCCTTTGGTGTGCGCCTGGTGTTGTTGGTGGGACGTCAAGGTTTTAAGGCCCTGCCTTTTTTGGGAGGGAATGTTGGCCCAGGGGGTGAAGGATGAAATGGATGAAATGGATGAAATGAATTGAGAACCCAAAAAGTTCTGGAAGAAGTGGCAGTGTTACAGATTGACCATTGTGCCAATTGCTCTGGCCATAATTCGTTTGATTTCACACAAATTTCGAAGCATTAAGAGTGGGACAAGACTTGTGTTGTTCTGAGACAGTAAGCCAAAGGTGGTTGATGCCAAGAGATGTGCCCCTGCGTCCACCCACAAATACATGCGGTGAGGCCTTTTGCAAAAAGAGTGGGCAGGGCGTGGTTCCCATCGAGAATGCCGCCACAGTTTCAGAAGCCGTGGCTGCTTTGAAGGTGCCACTGAAGAGAGAGAACTGGATCTGATAATGGCAATGGAGGTCTTGCCATTTCCAACGCCCGCATTGGCAAGACCAGGAAGAGATACAAAAGAAGAACAGGGAACAGACAAACCGTTATAACCATTATCATTGATCGACGAAAACTCCCAAAATGACTGTTGAAAGGGAACCTTTCCATACCCCTCCGCCTTTCCCTTTGACCGTCTTTGACCAACCAACTTGATGCCTTTCAGAGGTTTAGCTCTTGGAGTTTGTCGTTTCAAACTTGGCAGGCACGACACCCTGCAGGGGAGCTACAAGTCTGCGGTGTGGAAATTCTGTCGCAGGCAATAGGGAGATGGGACAGGTGAAGGAAAAGCGGTTCCCGAGCTTGTTGGCAGCTGGACTTTCAAGAAAAGTCAAACAAGAACCTAGGTTTTTGTATTTTCAATGGCAGGCCCAGTCTCTCCATTCGAGCCCTTTCCGGGGGCCTACAGCATTCATGGTTGGCAACGAACGTGGAGGTGGGATATTGTCAACCTCCAAGAGAATCTGAGTAAATGAAGATTCGAGTGCCAATACCATCAGTCATGAAACGCCTTGCCATGCTAGCCGGCCTCCACTCTTCTGTTTCACAGGTTTGACACGTGAGCAAATCGATCATTGCGATAGCTGCTTGGACAGAAGCGTTGGGGAAGGGCGATCTTCATGAGCTTGTTGGATGCCACTTGCACAAGGGTTATTTGTGTTTGATTTCTTTGACCCAGGTCATCCCCATTATCCAGTCTGTTTCATGAAATACTTTGTGGCTTCTGTCCAAGTCCACTATTCAACAGCAAGTTGTTTCAAACTTTCCTTTCAAAACTTGGAGACTCTTGATTTCTACAAAGTCTCACAGCAGATGCGTGAATTGAGGCTTTGTCTACATTCCACAGTTTGGTGGTGGTGTAGGCTCCTTAAATGTGGCCTGTGCCTGCAGTGTAGTGTCTCGGCCGACCAACCCTACGGCGACACACACACACACACACAATTGTTGAAGAACAAAAAAGGTGCATAGTCATAGTCTGCAGTAGTGCATTCCCAGCAATAAAATGGCACAAAAATCACTGAATTGGGATGAATTGGGAATCAAGTCACCAGCTGTGTGTGTTTTTTTTTGTTGGCAGGTCCTTTATCAATTCAGTGCATGGGCTTCCTCCACTCTAACTGGCTTGGGCTTTACTGAAGATCAGCGCCTCGGTGGAAGGACATGGGAGAAGTGGTGGTTTCCAAAAAGCACCTCAATGGATTTCACAGGCGATATAGAAATTCCACGGATGATCAAAGGCTTACAAGAAATGGGGTGGGAGAAGATGGTAAAAAACAGGGTCTTTTTCCTTTTTTCCAGCATGAAGATCCATCAAATCATTGAAATTCATCAACAAAAATTAATCATCAAAGCTTCTGAAATTCCAAACTTGTCGGATAGAATTTCCAACCCGTTGAGTCCAACGGTTGAGTCCCTTGTTTCGGTTGGACGAAACGGAGGTGTCCTGCCATGGCGGTTCCCCACGGAGCGGGCTCCTTTGCACTGCAAGGTCCACGGCCTTTACCTCCAAAGATGGAAGGCTCGGTGTGCAAGGGATGGTTGGTTTTGTTTGACAAACTTGGAAATGGATTCAATTTAAATCAATCATGTTTTGGTTTGGAGGTTTGTGAATGATTCGCGTTGGCCACATTTACATTTTTGATGACGTTTTGATGTTGGATTGTTGGATGCTGATTGATTGACTTGGTACAGGCGATGCTGGTGGTGTTAAGCGGACTCGCAGCGAGTAGGACAACATCACAACCGAAGACAGCGGAAAGGCGACGCCAGGAGGGAGGTGCATCGACACGATTGGGGAATTTGGGTTGTTATGGCATCGCACCAAACCGAAATCCAAAGGCCTTTGGGGATTGGATTGTTTACCTTTCAAAGACCAGCAACCATAGCAACCTAATCTGGGGACCAGCACAGACAGTGCTTGGTTTTGAGGAGGCTATTGCTACTCGCTGAAGAAGCTCATGCAGATGATGACAGCCTGGTGCTTGTTGGTAAGACATCCATGAAGACTTCTGAAGTTGTGCAGATTGGAAGTGATTCCTCAGCCAAAGCGTCAAAAAAACAGCACTGTGCTAGTTCTGGCAGCATTTTTGTCAAGAGATTCATCATACCAGCAATGGATGCAGTTGAATCGGTGAAGTGGGTAGAATGCTAGGGTAGAAACCAACATTTGTGAAGGACATACTGATTGATTTTTGGACCGCCATGGAGATGGATCTGCCCGATGGGGTTGATCACTTGGAAACTGCAAAGTTGAAAATCATTGCACTGTCTGGTACTGTTGTCGAGGAGGCTGGGTGGTCATCCGGCCAGGTGAGGATGATGATGATGATGATGATGATGATGATGATGATGATGATGATGATGATGATGATGATGATGATGATGATGCTGGTGATGATGATGATGATGATGATGATGATGATGATGATGATGATGATGATGATGATGATGATGATGATGATGATGATGATGATGATGTCGCAGGTGGATGTCTTGATGTCTTTGTTGGAACCCCCACATGTGGCCTCGCTAAAAGAGCCATTTGTTTGTTTAAAGGCTAAGGCAACCCTTGATCCAACGCAAGTCCAGTAACTTGTTCCAATCCATTTTTCCAACAACATCAGCTGAAATTTCCCCACTTAGTTTCAGAGTTAATCTCGGCTTCAATCCCATTTCCAGCAAGGGGGTAGTGGCGTCAAGCTGAAGATGGGTTGGGGAAACCCTCCAACCACTGCAGGTGGCGATCTCCGAGATTTCCACTGCCTCTGTAGGCTTGGTAGCACTCCTGGCGCCCCGTGCGGCGGCGCAGATGCGTGTAGACGTGTCGCGACTGAGGTGGCTCAGAGATTGTGTTAAGGTTTCATGAAATGAGATGTCAAGTTCCAAGTTGGAGTTCACATTTCATTTAACCCTTTTCAGGTCTTTGATTTTGAGTGTAGATTCTAGAAGTTCATGAAAGATGTTGCAAGGAGATGTGAGAAAAGAACCCAGACTTCTGGACGTGTGCACCAATTGCTGTGAGGTTTTCCTTGCGAGGCCGTGTCTTGGACATTTGGGATACATGGCAAGAGCTTGGACAGCCCTTGGAGTTGCAGGCGGGGTCTCAAGCAAAGAGGTGAGATTGCCGTGCAGAAACTGCATTTACGGGAAGCAATTTGGCGTGAAATAGTGTCAACATTTCAGCTCGTTGATTTTGCCGAGGAAAATCCCTGTACTTTTTTGAGTTTTCTCCATCTTCCGCCTTATTACAGACCAACCAGACAAACCGTACTAACATGTACTAGCCACCACCACCACCAAGCTGACCCGAACATCTTTCGTGCAGTTGGTGGTTCTGCCTCCTTGTGATGAGTTCAAGGAGGAACTCTTGGAAGCTGTAAGTGGACAAGACTTAGATCAGGTGAATGAGGTCTTGGGACGCACCTCACTTGCAAGATGAAAAAGGAAGCCTGAAGTTCTTGTTGGTGTAGGATTCTACACATAAGCCTTCCAAAACACTGTGAACTAAGCGGTTTGAACACCGCTCAAATCGTTAAAAAAGATGAACATTCATGGGATAGTAACAGTAGAAGAAACGTGAAGGAGGATTATGCGCCCTGAGTGGGTACCCCTGCGTATATTTTCTTTTTAATCAAAGGTCACTTTGACAATGCTAGGATTCGGGTATGACGCTCTTCTCCTCCACCCGGATTCAGGGCCGTTCAAGTCTGTCAGATGGCAACATACGGTTGGTTACTCACATCCCTACACAACTCAACTTGGTGATTTTGATAAGCTGCAGTTGGAAGCGGGTCAATCCAAGGATTGCAAGATCCCAATGCCCGCAGCCGAGATCACATGCCCGCATTTATGAAGGCGCCTTGGGTTGCTATGGCAGGTGCAAGATGGTTCAAGCACCAAGGGACCTTGGAAAAACACAGCTTCAATTGGAGGACCTAACAGAAGGTAGATGGAATGCACCTTTGATCCACTGTTCGCCTTCCACTGATACAAAAAAGTCTGTCCTGTCCACTCCTTCCAGCTGGTTCTGACCTTTCGGCTCTGCCAGGCGAGTATTTTGGGAAATCCTGAGATCATGGTCGCCCTCTACACTGCAGGGGCAAATGCCGATGCGCCGGATCTCACTGGTGCCACTGCATTGCATTGTGCTGTGCGGGATGCGCGCCTTGAAACGGTGAGGCAGGGGTGATCACTTCATGTTTAGTTGAATGGCAATATGGAAGCTTGACCCACCAAATAGAATATCCTAGAGTTGTAGAGAAGAAGCCATCTTCAATAAATACATCATCAACCCTGTTCCCCAAAACACTGGCAACGAGGTTGTTGCTGAACCTGAGAGCTGACCTTGATGCACGGAACAAGTTGGGCCGCACTGCCCTCTTTGAGGCTGTTGGGACTGGCTGCTTGGCCATGGTACCTTTGCCGCGAAGAAAAGATGCTGGCAGTGTTTTGTTCCCAAGTGTAGTGTGTTTGAAACAGATGATTATATTGTAATCTCACAAATAAAAGTCAACATATCTTATCTAATTATCTAATATCTAATAGCTGAAAAAAGACCAGGATGGATATTGGCCAGAGCATTTTTTGGATTTCAATTGTTTGGCCTTTGGTAAGGTCAAAGCACTGGTGGCTGCTGCTGCCGATCCCAACCGCGTGGATCGTGAAGGTGGCACTCCATTGCGCGCCGCAGTGGCAGCAGGTTGCTGCTCTGAATTGGAGGTTTCAGGGTTTCAACATGTTTCACTCAGAGAGATAGTCGAGCACTAGAGGATTTTTTTTGTAAATCTTCATCAAGCATTTGTTTGGATATAGATGTTTACACCTCTCCGCTGATGATCAGCCCGCACCGCAGTGGCTGCCTTTGGTGCCCCTTATGTTCCATCACCATGCGCCCTGCTTCAAACACAATTTGAGCCAAGTGGCGAATAAGGTGGGCGCAGCTTTGGATTGATTTTGTGTCTCCCTAACAGAAGCTAAACGCCCTGTCATGCCAAACAATAACCAAACCCTCGACCCATCCAAACCGAACTGGGCATAAGCAGACCACCACATCTACCAGAGGATTGTTTCAACCACCAAAGCCCTACAAAAAACGGTGAACACCGCTGCAATTTTCAATTTTCAGTCCCCTTCTGCAAAACAGTTTCTCGCTAAAATCATTGACGCTTCTGAGGGTAATTTTATCACATCATTAGATCATTGACGCTTCTCGCGACTTTCGCAGTGCCCCTTATGTTCCATCACCGTGCCCCATAAACCCCCAATATGAAGGGCTTTTCGGCCCAACCGGAGGAACAGTTGAGCTAAGTTGAGTGTATGTCGGTCCAATCCTTTCGCGACATGAAGCCTAGTTGGCCACCAAATCTCCTGTAAATGCCATTTTGTTCCCTTTGAAAAACGCAAGAGTCTGACCTTTGATCAGCTAAAGCTAGAGCCAACTATGCCGTTCGGAAGATCACCTGACAGAACCTATCTGTGCAGGCAGATTTACGGCTAGAGCAATATGTCCCTTGTTTTCACGCGGGCTTCACCTCTTCCCCTCGGTCAAAATCCGTCACTTCTGAGGTTTCTTGGAAGTGGTGGAAATCTTGGTGGATGCTGGTGCCATTGTTGATCTCCAGAATCGTGATGGTTCTCTGCTCCACGTAGCTGCAGGTAGGCCATCCTATCAGGTTGTCAACCTTTGATCAAGTAGGTCCAGGTCCAAGTGCTTCGATCTTATTTCATCAATCTGCAATACTAATCTCTCCGGGCAATTCATCAAAGTGCGAACAAGTATGCAAAAGTGTTTTTTTTGTTTCCTTTTCGTCATGGCTGTTTTCCTCACACCTTTTTCTTTTGGTTGTTTTTATCTGGTTGGTCTCCGAAAACCGTTGGGAGTCTCAGCCCTCTGAAAGACTGGGCAGCCTGACCCTTGGCAGGCCATGATCGCCACGAGGTTGTCGTTGCCTTGCTGGAAAGTGGGGCCAAGACCAGTTACAGCGACCAGCAGGGTGCTACCGCTTTACATGTGGCAGCACGGCAGGGCCAATGTGACCTGGAGAATCAACAATCCAAGCAATCATGAGCAGTATACACTAGGTACCAGTAGAAACAGGATACTGTGTGAAGTGTGTTGGACCTTTTGGCTGAACTGGCTGGGAGTCGCTGTTTGTAGGTCCTTTCCAAAGTTGTTATTGGAACATGTGCCTATGGTTGTTTAGGAAGTTTGCACGGGGTGCAATTCTGATTGGTTGACAGGAAGTACATTATGGCAATTTAGAAGGCGATGATTTTTCAGACGCTTAACTAATACAACATGTCTTTCGTCGGATATACTGTCCCTTGCACATTTGGTGCAACGCCAACACACCAGGTGAAGTGCTTCGTACATTGCTGGCGGCCAACGCAGAGCAACTGCCGGATGCCCATGGTGTCACACCCTTGTGTGCTGCGGCTGCTGCTAAGCCGTGGGTTCTCAATCCCGGCAAAGATGGAGCAACCCGGGGCACCAAGCAGTACCAGGTGATACGCACTGGAAATAACTTGAAAGCTGTTCGGACACTTGGATTTGCTTGGTAGAGAGGTGTTACTTTTATTTTCGCCCTCATCTTATCATGTCCCCCCTTCCCCAGGTTACGTTTTTGGTACCTGGTCTGGTGAATTTTACTGACAACAGCAAGAGCCTTCATTCAGCCGAAGTACCCCCGCAATCCCTTCATTTCTTTGCATTTCTCTCCAAGTGAATTCTTACATTCCTTCACCTTTCCGTAAAGTCTCTGTATTTCCGTGATGCCTCGTACGAAGCTCTCGCAGACACAAAAACAACCAGATCAAAAGATGAAGAGAACCTCTCCTGCTATCGGGTTGTATAAACTTAACTTTTTTTTCTTCTCCCGCAGAACTGCCGGCAGCGTCACCACCAAGGCTTCTGTTGGCTGCTGGCAGCGAAAATCTCCACCATGCTGACATGATGGGTCGAAGCCCATTGCATGCAGCAGTTGAAGCTGGGCGCCTGGAGATTGTTCGTTTGCTTTTGGAACATAATGCCCCTTTGGATCCAATGGACAAAGATCAGAGGACCCCTTTGGTGGCAGCTGCCATGCTGGGACATGATGAGATTGTAACAATCCTACTGTCAGCTGGTGCGAGACTGGATTCAACTCCAGCGCTTCATGCTGCGGCGAAAGGAGCATTTCATGAGGTGGTGAGACTTTTACTTGAAGCCAGACTCTTTTCAACGAAAGACTTCTCAACTTTTTTTGTCAATTTTTGCAACTGAACATTTTGTTTATTTCTGGTCCGTTTGGAAGGATTAAGGGGACTATTCAGGACCTGCGGCGACACCAGTTGATTGTTGTGCTTCGGTGTTGGACGTAGGCCCTTATATACTGAAACTAGGGATCGAAACACCCCTTAATTCTGGTGTTGCCGTGATATCTCTGATTTGTGGATTCAGGAGCAGATGTCAATGATGTCCATGATGGTTCAACTCCTTTGGATGCGTTGTTGGCCAATTCGAACGACAGGCAAGTGAAACGGTGAAAGTGGTCCGACATGGTGATGAATGTTTGAACCCCTAGAAAGTGCGCGTTTGGGATTTTCACTCTCTTTACTGATTGACATGATTTTACTGCAATTTCTTTGCACCTTTGCTTTCAAGGGGCGGAAACGACTTTAACGAAGAATTTGTGAGTCAGATTTTCTACCATCAGGTCCCACTTCTCTCGAGCCAAGTCAGACGGTTCAACAACCTTGAGCTTGCTTGTGGATGCTGGTGCCACCAGTGCGATTGGGGAGGTGGACACTTGAGGCGACTTCAAAGCTGTCAGAAATCGGATGACAGATGCAGAAAGGTCCACTTGAAGTTCGGAGATGAAGCTGGTCTGCTTTCTTCACAAACATTCTCCGCTTCTCACGACATCATTTGGTGTGCCGATGCTGGAGTTGGATATGCTACAAGGATGGATAGATGATAGATCAATCGGCTACCATGTGGGAGCAGGAGCTGACAAACAAAGTAGGCTAATGCTTGCTGCCGAAATGGAAACCAAAGGAGACCCCGCCGCCTTGGAGAGACTGACAGAGGTAAACGACCGTCTGCTGAGGAGCGGGTGACCTGCCACGAATCATCCATGAAGAGCTTTCCTTGCGAACACTACCCTTTGCATGGCAATGCAACAAGGGTCGCATTTATACCTTCGCAGCCTTTCTTGGGGTGCTCCGTATCTTCTCTCCGCTCTTTCGGCATCGCAAAGCCATTGTTGATTTGCAAGTGCCATGCCTTTGTCGATTCTGCGCTTCGCGAGCGCTGCGGTGTGTCGCCTTCCTCGAGTGATGAATTTCCATTTCGGCAGCAGTGGTCTCCGGTGTTTGACAAGAAGTCGTCATGTGTCGCTATTGGTGAGTGCATTTGTTGCCAGTCTTCTAGACTGGCAGGCGTGGCAAGTCATAGTCCCAAGGTGCAGGAAATCGCCAGCCTGACAAAGTGCGGAGCTGGATGGCAAAAAGAACATCCAGGACATAATTTTTTGCACCTCTGATTACAGGAGTTGATTGATACCTGTGCTAGTGGTTGTGTACACCAGATTTCATGGCACATTTGTCCAAACACCTCTTGCAGTGGAGTCTATTGGGATCTATTGGGGGTATTGACCTGAATGCTACACGACCACACACCTTCCAATGAATATCAAACCATGCATGGTGACTTAGCAAATGGCATCCGAAGAGGTATGGCAAATTTCTTGGGTCTTTGGCTCAAGCTTTTGAATACTCATGCTCTCTCTCTATATTTCTGATTAGCGAAGTCTTTGATGAAGTGAGCCAAAACCGTGATGGCAGGGCAGATGCAAGTTGTGCTTGCAACCTGCTGCTATTGCTTTTCATCTGTGGGAATGCTGTTATTCAACAAGCTTGCAGTACAGCACTTTCCACTGGAATGCTGTCTAGTCTGGGCACAGCTCTGTTTTGCTGCTTTCTGCCTTTTGATTTTTGGCTTCCCATACATCCACATTGGTTCCATGCGAGATCTTGTCCGCTGGTGCATGGTGGTTCCCTTCTATTGCGGCATGCTACTCACTTCCATCCTCGCCTTGAAAACTGCTCCCATGACACTTGTCATTGTTCTTCGGAACACATCACCTTTGATGACCTTGGTTTTTGAACGCTTTTATCCAGAACCCTTGAGAATCAACTTTGGCATGCTGGTCTCCATGTTTGTGATGATCCTTGGAGCCTTGATGTATGTGAGGGAGCTCCCTATCACCAATTGGCAAGGGGTGGGTTGGGTCATGCTGAATAGTAGCCTAGCGGTGGTGGATCGTCTTCTGCAGCGACTCTTATTGTCTAAGGAACAATGTCCTGTGGACATTTCACCTGCAGGCATTACCTTGATCAACAATTTCTGTGGGATGTTGCCAGTTGGCTTGACAGCTTATTTCAAAGGTGAGCTGAGATTCTTACCCCAAGCTTTGAGCAACTTGAGTCAATTGGATCAGAGTTATGTGGCTATGAGTTGTGTCATTGGCTTGGCCATTAGCTATACCAGTATTTGGACACAACAGTTGATCAGTGCGACCAGCTTCCTTGTCACTTGGCGATTGAGGGTCCATTTGTTTTGTCCGTAAAAGAGGCAGAATATGTGTACATAAGATATGGATTATGAATTAGAACAAATGATACATAGATATATATCAAGGTTGCCTTGGACTGGGGTATAATCTCTGGAGAACTCTTGCAGGTGATGGTCAATGCCAACAAGTTCATCATCATTGGCATTGAGGCTTTTGGTATGCATACCAAGGTGCGGGAAAAGGGCCGTCGCCACAGGCACCCAACCTAAAATCACAAGATGAGATAGAACTAACCAATTTCATGAATAGAATGCACTACGTGTTTGTGTGTGTGGCACTTAAAATGATGGGTTGGATCGGTTTTGGAAGCATTGCCAGTCCTGGGATGCCATTGTGCCACCCCTTTTTTGGCCGAAGGCCTTGAGTTTTCTGCAAATCTTTGGGGCGAGTCTGACCATCTTGGGTGGTGTGATGTATGGCAAAGCGCGGCAAGCCATTGAGGAGGAGGAAGAGAGAAAGAGTCTACTTCCCGCGGGTGCAATGAGCCCAGGAAAAGAGGGAAGCGTCTGAGTCTGTTAAGACTGGATCAGAAAAGAAAGGCGGCCAAAAGTGCGCCTAAAACCTAGTAGCTTCTGTAGTATGTCGGCTTATGTCGTTAAGTTGCTAAGCTTACGAGGTCATGCGGGTTTCCGTAGCAGAATGGCATTCTGCTGCGGATTGCAAGTTGTCAGGAAAAAGATCCACAGGCTCTTGAGAGAAGCGCAAATGGAATTCAGAATCGTCGAACAAGGAGACTTCTTCTGAACAGATTGGACTCTTAAATATACGTATCATTATATGACCTCTCTTACCTGCTTTTCCCATCTATTCCAGAACTTCATCCCCGCCCAAAAAAGCTCATTTTGAAAAAGCTTCCAGCTGAGATTGCATCGAATCAAGGTGTGGCCTGATGCCCAAAAGATATTCCCCAAGCGACCTGAGGCAGTCGAAGGTGATATTTGTGGACATGGGTTGGATACTTGGAAATGAAGTCGACATTTCATCTCAAATGATGAAGTTGGGACCAGTTAAGAGGTGAGGCATAAAAAGACTCCAGATGGAAATGGCATGTTTTGGGCACTTTATTCTTGGGGCGGAGGCCTTCTGCTGCAGGCGGCCTTGGAACTGGATGAGTTGGATGAGATGGCGATGGAGCTGAAAAAGTGGGCGCTCTCATGGCGTTTTTGGCACGCGAACGTTGGAGCTGAAAAAGTGCCTGCAAGATTATTTAATTTTCTATCAAATAGGGCATACAATGAAGGCACATTACCAAAAACTGCAGAAACATTTCAGTCTCACAATCGTTCCATGCATATCTTCATGATCGTTGCTTTGACAGCACTCTGAGTCTACCAATAGCATGCACAAGAATTGTTTGCTGGTGAGGATCCCTGTAATGCCTGTAAATTTCTTTCTTTTTCTTAGGTGATTTGAATTGAAGAGGGTGCAGAGAAGTGCGCAATACAAAGCCAGAGTCAGAGCTCTACTGCGATCAACATGTAGAATGTTTGCAAAAGGTCAACACATATGAATTTGATATTTGACCAACCACAAGCCCCTTGATCAACTTGATCAAAGTGGAACGGTGACAACCCTCTTCATACAGCTATGGCCCAGAATGAGAGTATCGGTTTAGGTTGAGGTCAATAATTTTGAGCCACGGTAATACAAGTGAGAGATCCCTGAAATGTACTGCTTTGGCCATGTTGCGGTCACCCAGCATCGTGCTGGGTACAGGCCCAACTGGGGAGGTATGAGCAGATGCTAATAGCAGCTAGCAACAGTTTGAGGTATGAAGGATGATGATGATGATGATGATGATGATGATGATGATGATGATGATGATGATGATGATGATGATGATGATGATGATGATGATGTCCTGTACATGTTTTTGGAGCAAAAACGCACTTGGAATTGCATGAAGAACCAGAAGTATGCCTAGACTATCCTAGACTGGACTCAGCCCCATGTGGTCGCTGAAGTTGAGCAGGCAGTACTGTTCGACCTTCTCCATGGTTGGTGTCAGACTCAGAGATTGGGCCTGAAGATTTCCTACCCTTTGAAGTGGTATTTTCAGGGTGTGGCTCAAACTTCTTGACCACCCGAAATGGAGAGATGGGAAGATGGGAAGATGGGAAGACTTCATGGACTTCGTGTAATCTCAGTGGTTAGCCTTTGGCATTCTTTGAGCCCTTTTTTCCTACCATTTATCTTGGCTCGATGTAGGTGCCCAAACCTTCTAGCGCTGAAGGTCCTCATTCTCGTGAGGCTTGGGTCAAGGGCTTTGGATCCAATGAATCTATCAGCTGAGACAGATGCTGATCCAGGAACACTCCTCCGGTTTACTTTCCGTTCCACGCAACTGTTCATGATGGCAAAATTGCATCCAGAAAATGCACAAGAATTTCAATGATCTAGAAACAATCCAGAAGAATCCAAATCTTCAAAGATTCTCCACAAATCACCAAGCATCATTGGAAATTGAAACAAACATCCACCAAAATATCCACCACAATCCTCTTAAAATCCTTCCAAAAATCAATGAAATATCCTTTCAAACGTCCAACGTCCATCCCAAAACTCTAAATTCCAGGCTCGAAGGCTTTTGCAGCAGGGTGCTGGTGCCTTGGCAGCGCAACGTTTGCTGGCAGCACAGGTGGGGTCCATCCAAAAATGGTACGTTGATATGATAGATTCATATGAATTCATGCAGGAATCCAATGGAATCCCTGAGTAATGGTTTAACTGTCCTAGTCCCTGAAAGATGGTCACAAATGAAAAAGAAGGCTTATAACTTATAACAGGAAAGGAATCAAGTCTAAGCCACCAAGTAGCCATGGGATGAGATGTGAAGTGACGATGTTTTGTAAGACATTTTTCTGGGTGGAGCGTTTTTTTTTTGGGACCCTGGCGATGATATATTTCATATTTAAATAGACTAGACCTTTTGCCTTGAAATTTCTTCATGTTTCAATCTGCTTGTCAAGGGCTTCAACTTTTTGAACTTGCTGAAGTCTTCTTGCATGGAGTCTTGAATGGAAAAATCCGATAGTGGGTGGGTTTCTTCGTTTCTATCACCGCACAGTTCCGTTCTGGCTTCTGTTGGCAGGACTCGCAGCTTCAAGATGACATCATGGACGGGCAGGGGAACCTGACGAAACTGAGGTTGGACATGTGAACCACAAGGAATTGAGCTTTAAGATCATTATATAACCAACATTCTTCAAGGTTTATAAAAGTCATAGGTGTGACAGGCTTCTGCAAACAGGAACATGGGAACTTGAGACGACATCACTGGTGGTACTGCTGGAGCGCTGAGGCTTAACATGGTGGCCTTTGCTTGTGGGGTCGGCATCTGAGACAAATGCTTGGTCTGATTTCACCTATCTGAGGTATACCTGGAAGCCTCCAAAAACAAAAGATTGTTTTCAACTAAGAATGGAAGGCATTGGCAGGTAAATGCAAGATTCAACAGCTTTTTCTTTGACCTGAACAACGCATCCTGTTTTTCGATGGCATTTTTTGACGTCACCCCAGGTTGCTTCGGATCAAGCCTGCTTGCAGAACCTCTTGCGGGAGGTGAGATGAAATGAACCGGGGACTGATGGTCATCCAATCCAAAGGATGCCGAAAGCCAACATGCCACTCCAAGAATGGATGCTTGGTCAATGACTTTTCATTTCCACAGGGTCATTTTTAGGTTCTGCGAAGCTGAATCCTGTTTTTGGACTATGGTATTAATTCCCTGAAAGGAACTCGTGCTGTCTGAATTGGTGTATCACATGCTCCAGGTAGCAGCCATCGTTGGAAAGCCTTCGCAGCAGTTTGTGGATCAGGAGCGATGATGTGATGTACCAAAATGGACGGAACATCCGAAAATGAGATTCGAGACTTTTTTCGGCAACTTTACAACTTGTTGGGTTTTGTTTCAACTCTACAACTTTGGGGGTATTTTGGTTAGACACTTATCGAAATTCAGAATTCATACATGTCATACACGAAGACATCATACGGATCATGGTGGAATACCACCTTTCGGCATCCGGCATCCATTGAGGCTGACATGTCCCAGCTGTCCACCCTGGTCTCCTCTGTCCTGTCGCTGAAGGCAGGTCACTGACCCGCGGATGTTTCATCAAGTTGAAGTTATACCAATAACGCCTGATGGTGCTCATTTTTTTCGAAGGTTTCTTGAGATGTTGAGCATTTTTGGAAAAGACCGTGTCTCGACAGGTAGAGAAAATAGACAAATCAAGAATGAAAGTAATGAGTAGGGTGATTCAAAAAAGTTGATTTGCTAGCTTTTGCAGCTTTTTCGGAGTCACTAGTTCACTGTTGAGTCTCCAAAAAAACCGAGGGTGCTTCCCCCAATCAATCCAGGCGTTTGGGGGGTGCCTCAAGATTAGCGTTTTGGCGCCAGGCCTCAGAAGATGTTGCATGTGAGGTGGCTCATCTCTGTCGTCCAGAGGGAAAGCTGCAGCTGGCCAAAGCCATTCACCTTGCTGCGATGGAAAGGCGATTGGGGCGATGGGATGGAGGGAATTTTCCAGTTGTGGAGGGAGTTGCTGCTTTTTTTCCCTTTACTTGTATAGGCAAAAACAAAAATCCTTAGGCAACAAAAGGTTAGGCCAAGAGTTTCATTCCGGGAGAAAGATTGCGAATTCACGAAGATTTGGTGATGCTAGCGAGACTCTGGTACACATGGGCGCACACATTGCATACATTTTGAAGTTGTGTCAGAAGAAGGCAAACCCTCAAAAGCATTGTGGCAGAAACTCCATGACAGACAAACAGTACTACAAAAGATGCCAGTCTTGTTGGGTCCAAGGTCGTGTAGTAAGACTGGGCAGAGAGTTAGGTGCCGCCGGCGAGTTGCAGTACATGCATGTTGTGTTGAATTGTGTTGATATCATGCGATTCGGTTGGAACGTGTATAGACGACAATAGAATTTTCGATATGCTGGTTTGGTTTGGTTTATGTTACATAAACCATAGTTTGATGTCAGTTTTGGTAGGTTTCCCACGAGAAAACTTGTTTTACAGATTTCTCAGCACCGTTTCAGACTTCCGACCTCCAAGGCTAGGATTTGACATCATGGAGGAGGCTGCGACAGATACAACAGGAAGGATAAAGAGTGACCAACAGCCAACTGATGCCAACAAGCATATCATCCAGTTGATATGCTTTTGTGGTCAGCTTATGATGCGCTTGAGGGTTGTGTTATTGTCGTATGATGAGGGTTGTGGCCCTTTGGCAAGGCGAAGCAACGTGGATTGTCATGGCCCGGAGCATTTGGATTTGCCCACTTGTTCCTTGGAGTTAAAGTCGCAAGTTGTGAAGTCAAAGGCACCTACGGCATACCAACAAAAAGTCATCCAAGATTCATATTTTCCAGGGTTTTTTTCTTCTGAGATGCCGGAAAGTCAGTAAACATTATTGTTGGCGGCTCAAAATCAGGGTGCCAAACAAACAGCCATTTCTTGTATAGATTTTTCGGTCATCTTCAACATCGCTGATTATATCTAGATAGGAATAGGAAGGATGAAAAGTTAAAAGCATTTTATTCTTTGACAGGGCCGACAGGGCCTCCTGTCTCAAAAATGAGATGTAAAGTAAAGAAAGAAACTCCAAGAAACTCCGAGAAACTCCAAGAAAAGAAACGACACGCCATCTTTTCCAATTTTCACAGCTCATTAAACCCAGAGTCAAGGCTGGCAGGATGCAGCTTGGCAGGTGCCGCTTTCAGGCGTCCAGCACGAAAGCTGGTGCAGGCTTGAGGGATGGCATGTCAGATGTCAAACTGAAGCCAGTATGATTTGTTGGAAGACATGATTACAAAAACAAAATACAACTTACAACAAAGTATATAAGATCATTGTGACAACACGCTTGAATCTCTTGTTGCTTTTGATGTTGACTTCATTTCTCTTTGGACATGTTTTCTTGGGCAATGCTGAGGAAGGGGCAGTTTGATTGAATGGAAAACGTGCTAAAGGCAGGACATCTACAGATCATATACAGATGACCATTTGGATCTACCGTATGTGTACGTCTAATAGTGTCATACATGTGTAATACATGGGTTTTAGATATTGTAGTAGTCACTGCACTTAATTACTTTTGGCTCAACAGCTTGCTGACTATCAGGTGAAGTCCTATTTTCTAGTTGATCAATTTTCAACGTTGACTGAAAATATGCTCACCCAAAATATGTCTCGCGTGGCCGACCACTCTGGGAGGTCCAATGCCGTATATGGAAGTTACAAGCCTGCAGTGCAGGTGGGTATGCAGCCTCCAACTGCTTGCAACCTGGGAGAAGGAATGCCAACTTTGCTCAATGGACGTTTGCCCCCAACGACCCTTTTGACTTCAACGAAGCCGGCAAATCTGCAGAATGCCGACAAGGAGTCGTGTGCCGACGAAGGTTGGCTTGATGATGACAAGTCTGGAGCAGAGGATAAGGGTCCCAGCGAAGACTACACGTTCTTCGGTGTCGACCTGAAACCTATGTTGCCAGTGGCTCTTGCTGTCTCGACTGTGATTGGTGGCCTTTGCATGCTCCTGGTGCAGATTCCGATGTTGTCTCGTTTCACCTCCCTATCGCAAGTGTGGCTCTCTGCACCTTTTGTGGTGATTTATGGCATTGTCTTGGGGTGCATGGCATATTGTGCCTTTGCTGATCCTGGGCAAGTCAAAAAGACGCGAAAGATGAAAATTGGTGCTGTTGGTGACATGGACATCGAGGAGGGGATTCCGCGGCGTGCACACAAGTCGTGGCAATATTCCCGTCCTATCCGCCGCTATGATCATTATTGCAAGTGGTTGAAAAACGTCATTGGTCTTCTCAATCACCGTGAATTTGTGATAATGGTGGCAGGTCTGCTGTTAATTGGAGTGCTTGGGATCATGGTCGACATTTGGCTTGCCATCTTGATCGCTGAGAAGGGCTTCTTTAAGTTTGAGATCGTTGTGGCGCTTCATTTGGGATATTCCGCTGCTCTCCTCGCAATTGATGGGCCAATCTTCAAGATCCATTTTGGACTGATCTCAAGGAACGAGATGGCCCAGGAATGGAAGAAGAACGCGCACTACGTGGCCAACAACACCAGCATCGGCGACAACGTGCCAGTCGAGGATCTTGAGGATGATGAGTACAACGAGCTCTTCGACCGTGACTCCTTTGTGTATGATCGCACGAGGAACCCTTTCGACAACGGCTGCTTCACCAACTGCCTTAACTTCTGGTGCCAGCCTCGTTGGACTTCCGATGAGAAAGGGGAGTTCTAAAAAGCCATTGATATTCCTATGAAGCAATGTGCATGGCTTTCACTGCCGTGACTAAAAGGTCAGGCATCGATGGGCAAATGAAGAGGCCTTAATTTCAAGCAATAAGCCATTGTTGTTCCGAGATCTTTCAAAGCAAATTCGCAAAATGCTGTGAAAATAGTGCTGTCGTTCCATTCTTTTCTCCATGGACGATGTGTTGTTGAATCTCAATTTCAACACTTCAACAGCCTCAACCCGCTTCAACGGCTGTCTTGCTTCCCCGTTTCGCGGCTTGCGAAACAGGACCTTAGTTCCTGTTGTTGCTTGGGTGCCAGTCTTCAGCCACTCAGATGAAAACCTGTGAGAGCAAGGGAAGGAAGGAATTCCAAGGATTCCTGAATCTTTATCTCAGGAAAGGCTGTTTTGGTCTTGAAATGCAAGTTATCAGTTAAAAAGTATAATCATAAGTTTTTGAAAGAAGACAGGGATTTTTTGAGTCATGAAATTTTGTTGAAGCATGATTGTTAAGCTGTCACAAAAAATGCAAACAAAAACACCGCAGAGTGACATCAATTGGTCGTGATTCAGACTGTAAGGCCCTGGCTCCTGAGTTTTTGTCAAAGTGTAGACCAGAGGCAGATGGGTGACAGAAGTTTTTCAAACCAACAGGATGCGCGTTTGGATATCGTGGTATCGACTCATTCCTTTTCTCAGCAGTTTTAAGGACCTTGACTACCAGGAAGTATTGTTGGATTAGAATTGCTGGAACCTCTGGATGTTCTGGAATTTCCATCTTGTTTTTTGAGCTTCACATTTTGGGAAGCAGGCCACCATGCTTCACAGATATCCAAGCTTCTCTGGTATCTAGGTGGCAAATGGAGTCGTAGGGTGGAGGGGGTAGTTGCTTGACGGCGAGATCTTCTCAAAGCTCTGACATCTTGAGTGTATCAGTCCAAGTCAGGTGCAGTTGGCCGCCCATTGTGCTGCAGCACCAGGGGCAGTGACTAAAGCACGGCACGGCGCTGTGGTTCAAAACAGCAATGGGCAGGCACGTTATGCTTGTGCTTTTGCATGTTTGTAGAGAAAGCACACTGGATGTGTACGGATCATCTCTAGTCTATGCCATCTATGCGTTTCCATCATCCTCATCCTCCTCGTCCTCATCCTCATCGCCATTGTCATGATCATCATCATCCTCATCGTCATTGTCATCGTCACCATGACCATCATCATCCCTGTATTGACACCACTCTCAGCATTATCCGACGCGTTTTGCAGATCCTTTCAGTGGGCATGAACCGCAACCTGCGTTTGGCCACGGGAAGGTGAGTGGTAAGGGTGGGTGGTTTGTCCAAGATTTCCGTTGTGCGTCCTGGGAGGAATATGGATCTACATGCTGAATTGGATGCATTACTCAGACTTCCTCATTTGGATGCTGCACGAGGTGGGGAAGCAAAGTGATGAAGGTGGAAAGGCAAAACTTGCTGGTCAAAACACGGAAATTTTAGACAAAGCTGTTGTAAGGTACAGCCAGTGTTCAGCAGGAGTTACTAATGCTGCATTTTTCGGGGTTTCTTACCTCTGAAAGTGGCATCAACTCTTTCCGTGTTCCCTTCAGCGCTCGACTATTGATCCTGTAGATTCCAGCGTGCGAACTATGGTTGGAGTTACATTTCTAGCAACCATTTCTACGTGAAGGTTCAACTGAAGCTTCAGAAGGCTCGGTTACTATCACCTAACGGACCTAACTAGCATACCTCCCTTTTTCTCTCTCGACAGATCACTTGCCAAACCTCAAGGGCAAGCCCTTCTGCAAAAAGTCAGGCGGACAGATTTGCATCGTTGAGTTAGATGACTACGGAGTTGGCTTTTGCAATGCGAGGCCTTGCAAGGTCCCCTTTGGCTGCCTTTGCTTGTGTTTCCAACGAGATCTGTGATGCGAGGGGAGCAATTCGGAGATTATCCTTTAAAGTAAGCTATGGTAAGCTATGGTCTGGGTGGTGGTTTCAAATATTGTTTATTTTCATCCCTTGTGGAAATGATCCAATTTTCATTTGTTGGCACTTTGGAGATGAAAGAGGCTGTGGCCGCCACGATTTTTTGTGCACAGGGTGGCTGCCGTCAGGGTCTACAGATTTTTCAGCTTCGAAAGGTGCGCCAAATTGACCCGTGCTTCGAACATACTCGTGATGACCGCTTGGACGAAAAGAAACTCATCAAAACTTCCAACTCAAATCGATTTCTTGAGTGTTTTTGGAATACTGTTGAACAGTTTTGAAGTAAGAATTCTTCCACTGCAAGGCTTCTTTTTGGAGCTCCAATTCTCAGGCAATCTTTACTTCCGACAGCTATGGAAAATTGACCTCAGAGCTCCAGCCCCAGGAATTTCTTTGATGTGTTTCGTGGATTCCGGATACCTCTCCCCCCTGTAAAACTCCATGTTTTTTTTTTGAATGCGGCTGCTCAAATAGTAAGTTGATTCGTTTTTTTTTAAACATGGACCTTGCTTAAGGAAGCTAGTGGAAGAGCATCAGTTTGTTGATACCCCGGGCTTTAAGCCAAGGACCGTAGCGTCAAACCCTTCGGTGACTTCTATTGCGCTCGAGCACCTGAAACGTGCGCCGAAGGGAAGCGACGAAAGAGTTCGCATATGACCTGTTTGGGGAAAGTCATTTTTCAAGAAGATTTCACAAGATAGGACGAATCGAATGCAAGATCAATGCTGTCAAAAGTGATCAATGACATGATCAATCTGATTCTAACAAGATCAAGTCTGAGTGATTATGTTTTGATTCACACCAACTTTCGCAACTATCAACTGGAAACCTTGAGACTTGAACCAACCTTGATGGCCTTTGGGGTGAAAGGTAGTGGACTTGCCCAAGCCTTGCCCGAGATCAAGTTGCCCGAAGACGTAGAGGTTGGGGATGATCTTTGTAGATGATACTGTTGATGGAAGAAATCCGGCTAACCACCTGAAATGTATAAAAACCTTGTAAATAGTGGGATAAACTACCAACCTCAACTGGTTAGCCGGATTTCTTCCATCAACAGTATCATTGACAAGAATTCATGATGTTGATATTTGGTTTGGATGACAGTTTCCTTTTTAGAATGATTACTGCAACCTTGGATGCTGCCTACCGGTTTGTTAGGGTGTTTCTTGCAAAATTTCGACTCGAAGCAGCCGATTTGGGGTACTGTTGATGGAATCTGGCTGACCAGTTGAGGTTGGTAGTTTCTCCCGTTATTTACAAGGCTTTATACATCCCAGGTGGTGATCGCCGGATTTCTTCCATCCACCGTAGTACTACCATTTCAGGTTTTTCTAAACGCCATATGCAAAGGAAACGTGTTGTTATTTTCCTTCTCCCGAGATGCTATGAATGAACATGACATCACCAAAGTGTAAAGAAGTGATCGGAGCTCGCAATTGGATGCCACCAGGTTCTCTACAACCATGAAGTTTCTCCAGAGGTGCCTCCAACCCCACTGTTGTGAATGGTGGTTCCCAAACAATGCTAATCATTAAAGGAATCGCTTTTTGAAGTTTGGGGCATGACATAACAAAAACTTCTGGACATTTTTGATGAGTGGCATTTCTTCAGATTAGATGGATTACCATGTTTTCATGTTTTGTTCATATCATTTCTTTGAAGGAATGAAACTGCTGGATGCTTGGATGTGTCTCTTTTTGGGGATGCAACTCGTTCCCACCACGACAGGCAGTACGGCAGTTGCTGGATGCCACTCGTCGGATCTGAACTTTGAGGTTGGATCCCGCGAAAATTGTACGATTTCTGGGCGAATCATACTCACGTCAAGCGGTTGGTGAAAGACTAGACTTTGCCTCTGTAATTTTTTGGTTGCAGGTCCTGTTTCTCTTTTCTTGTTTGTCCCTTGCCAAGCCCACCCCTCCAGCGACAGGTGGGTCTGATTTCCTGCATCATCTTCAGGCTGGAGTAAAGGCGCGCCAAGTGGTAGTTTGCACGGAGGAAATTGAAACATTTTGAAAAGGCTGCGATGGGTTTTGCTTGGTCTTTTTCTGGTTTCAAAGTCTTGGTCCTTTTTTCAAAGTGGAGAATGGAGCAGACCATCAGTTCCGTTTCTGGCGAGCGGACCGGGTTTCCCGGGACTTGACACCGGAGACCCTGGATTTTTTTGACGCATGGCCTTCTACTGCGGCTCTCCTTTTGGATCAAGACGTGGCCGACAGTTTTGGGGACGTAGATTCATCTCAAGGGCCATGGGGGACGAGGAACAGGTCTTCGACTTTGGAAGCAAGAAGAAAAAGAAGAGCAAGGAGCCATGTTCCTCCATGAGACAGCTTGATGCAGAAACCCAGATTGACTCTTCAGGCTCTCAAGGTGCTCAGGCTAATGTTCTTTCCCCAAAGGTAAGACCTAATTGAGGACGTTGACTTGGATCACAAACCAATGGCATGTGGCTGTCACAGCAGTTTTGATGGCTGGGTGTTTTGGGCTTGTGTTTTGACACATTTGAAAAGTGAATATATCTATAATGTATATATATATACACTCATATATATATATATATACAAGCATATCTATTTGTATTTGTACATACATACATACATACATACATACATACATACATACATACATACATACATACATACATACATACATACATACATACATACATACATACATACATACATACATACATACATACATACATACATACATACATACATACATACATACATACATACATACATACATACATACATACATACATACATACATACATACATACATACATACATACACTTCTACAAACATATATGTATATATATATATACATACGCTTCTACAAACATATATATATATATACACATTATATACACCTGTATTTGCTCCAGGAGAAGAAAGAGAAGGCAGACAAGGAGGATGAGCCACAGGATGGGAGATGCGGAGATGATGGCAGTTTTCCTTCCCGCGACCGGTTGAAGTGATGGCTGACGGATGGCTGATAAACTTGTTTGTGTTTTGGAAGGAAGAAAATTCCAAGATCAAGAGGATGTTGGAGAACCCGTCCCCAAACTTTAATACCAAACTTCAAAACAGGTCGCCAAATTCCTGATCCCTTTCCACTCAGTTGCTCGCGCCAGGACGGAGAAGTGAAACTTCAGGGTGTTGATGACTGGACCCCTGGTCCCATGAAACCCTATGATGAGCTCCTTGAACGACTCTACAAGATTATTGAGGAGCACAACCCCACGGTGGGTCACATCCTTAGTGTTTCAAAAGACTTCAGCTTTTTTGAGTGAGATTTGTTGAACAAACTGGGCCCACTTTTTGAAGTGCTTGACGTTTTATACAAAAAAGGACATAATGACATAAGTCAACAAGGGTTGCCAAGGTATCATCTTGATAGTTGAGGTTTATTTATTGGTTTATTTATAGATGATCCAAGATGGGACATTTGGTGATTTTCCCAAGGTAACAAGGAACGATACATCCTGAAGCCGCCACAAGTTGTCCGTGTGGGATCCAAAAAGGTGGGACAAAATTATGACCTACCATGACCTTTTGAAAGAATTCAGGACAAATTGTTTTCTGCTGATTGAAAGGCAAAAGGGGGAAAAACCCTCCTCACTGCAATGAAACTTCCCTAATAGATCTTAGAGATATACAAGTATGTATTTTTCATGCAGTCCGAGTCTTCCTTTTTTTGTTTCATCTTTTCTCTTCAAAACTCATTCAACCGGAATGTGGTTGGTTCAGTTCAAAAAACACAGGCCCAAGGGCTAGTCAGAGTCGTCAATCGCCAGGTGGCCTGGGTGAACTTCTCGGAGATTTGTGGCATGATGAAACGCCCAGTGGAGCATGTGCAGCAGTTTGTCCTGGCCGAGTTTGGTACTGAGGGTGCCATCGCAGGAACCGCCACGGCACGTGCAGAGGGACAAGGACAGGATGGACAGTTGGTGCTCAAGGGACGGTACCAGCCGAAGCATTGCGAAAGTTTGTTGCGCAAGTGCCTGTGTTTGAGGTCAAAAGATGTACTTTTCTTTGATTTGATGCTGTTTTTGGATGCTTCTTGTGTTATTTTTCTCCCTGAAATGACACTGCAAACTTGGTCTCTGTCAGATGCCAAGGTACATCAAGGAGTATGTGACCTGCGAGATGTGCAAATCCGCACAAACTACTCTTAGAAAAGATCCTTCGACACGTCTCACTCTCGTGGAATGTTCGCGGTGCGGAGCTTCAAGGACAGCAGCTTCCATCAAAGCGGGCTTCCATGCTGTGACGCGTGGTGACCGAAAAGCAGCCAAGCAAGCGAAATGAGTTCAGGTGAAGCGGCGAAACGCTGCAACCTCTGCTGTCACGCCCCCGAGCATGGCACCCTTGGGTTTGCTAGTTTACATGAGCCTCGGAAGCGGCTGAAAAGAGAGAAGAGCTGCAGCTACATTTCTGTGCTTTGCTTGTAGGATGTGATTCTTGAAGTAAGAAGTTCACAGAAAGTGCTGTGAGTTATAGAAGTATTTCATTTTATATCAGAGATTTGAAAACGTGTCTCCGGAATTTGAGGGCCTTGATTCAAACTGCCAGGTTCAGACGCTTTCTGACGGCAAATCTGGTCATGATTCGATGCAACGCCTAGCAGATGTGGAAGGCCACACATGTTACTATGATGATGAATCTTCGTGAATTTTCTGGACTAAAAGGATGTCACAAAGGAACTATTCGGTAAACATCAAGTGAAGACTTGCTATTCAATTCGGAATTCACATTTTTGGACCACAAGTGAATTTGTGTGAAAGGGTTCATGGCTCAATGATATTCTATAGTCAGGTCACACTGACTTGATTGTAACAACACAAATTTGGTGACGTGAAGGTGATAGCTGATAGCTGCAGTGCCTGGAGTTTGACTTCGAGACCCCGGAAAGAGGACTGATGCACAATATTAGATACATATCTTATATCTGTATGGTAATTGTATATTTATATATACACATGGACATACATATTACATATATGTAAAATATACATACACATGCAAATAGATTCCCATATACATAGATGTATGAGTACGCATGTATATGAAATTGAACAATTCGAAGATTCACTCCTGTAAACGTTGCAAGACTAGTTTCCTTTGGCCATTTGGGATCCGGTGCTTGGAGCAGGAGAATGGCTTGGCATGGAGAATGACTGTCAAGAGGCCCGGGGTAGGACCGGGGAACTATCCAGATCTATCTATCTATCTATCTATCTATCTATCTATCTATCTATCTATCTATCTATCTTTCCAGGTGGTGGAATCTGACTTTGCAAAGAATCTGGCGCAGATGCGAGTCGCTGAATCCACCGCAGAGGTGCGACAGAGTGACTGACACCAGGAGAGAAACATTGATCGAATTCAGAGGAATCGGCCATCGCAATTGAAGGTTTGCACAAAATATTTTGTTGCATGGTCCTTTGACTCCCTATGCTTGTATTTTTTATCCTTTAATGCGGATAATTTGAATTGGCTTCCAACGAACCCTGAATTTAGAGTAGGAGACTTGCAGTACTGTTTGGATCGTTTTGGGATACAGCGCTGCCAGCGCATTGCCTTGTGTTTCTGCACGATTGCTCTGGCTTAAGTTGCCTGACATCTGCCCGTGAGACTTTGCCGAGCCCCGACTCAAACGAAGATCATGATGTCGAAAGCAGTTGCAGCTGGAGTGGGTGCATTGGCAATCCAGATCTTTTCCGGTCTTGCACCCAGTCGTGCCGCATGGGGCTGGACTATGGATGTGCCTACAAATGGTGGCTTCACGTGTGAGCAGGGTACGACCATTGGTGGCGCTAAGGGGACAACTGCTGCCAACTATACTTGCACTGTGGTGCCAGATTCAGGGATGAGCTGCGACGTGAGCACCATCTATTTGCAATGCTCAGATGGTGATGGAGGACCACAGAACTTTGTTCCTGTAGAGGGCCAATGCATCAACAAGGAAAGTGCTGCTGCGAGCAGAAACGCAACCCCCGACACTCTCTCGTGGTCTCAAGTTCCTGCTTGCTCAACCTCCGGTGCAGCCACGAGTAGCACGATGATGGGATATGCTTTGGCAACGCTTTTGGCCGGGATGGCAATGCCTTGAGAGCGGCTTGATTCTTGTTTGCTTAGTTTTCCGCAGTGCGCAATGCGCAATGCAAAGCAATTGGCACTTGATGACTTGATGGCATCTTGTAGCCCAAAGCTGCTTAATTCTTTACACATCTTTGCCTTTAAAGCAGGACTTGTGGAGGCCATTTTTCGATACTCATCGGAAGCCCTGGACTCATGATGGGCTTTCATGGGCTACTTTGGACCTGGGAAGCAAGCGGATCACATTGAAGTTAAAAAGGATCTCCATTTGTCAGTTGTACTTTGCCTCTTTTGGCACTTTTTCCGCAAAGGGTCAAAGAGGATCGATTTCAGAAGAATTGGAATTGCAGTTTTGCACATATTTTTGTTGCATGGTCCTTTGACTCTCTATGCTTGTATTTTTTATCCTTTAATGCGGATAGTTTGAATTGGCTTCCAACGAACCCTGAATTTAGAGTAGGCGACTTGCAGTACTGTTTGGATCGTTTTGGGATACAGCACTGCCAGCGCATTGCCTTGTGTTTCTGCACGATTGCTCTGGCTTAAGTTGCCTGACATCTGCCCGTGAGACTTTGCCGAGCCCCGACTCAAACGAAGATCATGATGTCGAAAGCAGTTGCAGCTGGAGTGGGTGCATTGGCAATCCAGATCTTTTCCGGTCTTGCACCCAGTCGTGCCGCATGGGGCTGGACTATGGATGTGCCTACAAATGGTGGCTTCACGTGTGAGCAGGGTACGACCATTGGTGGCGCTAAGGGGACAACTGCTGCCAACTATACTTGCACTGTGGTGCCAGATTCAGGGATGAGCTGCGACGTGAGCACCATCTATTTGCAATGCTCAGATGGTGATGGAGGACCACAGAACTTTGTTCCTGTAGAGGGCCAATGCATCAACAAGGAAAGTGCTGCTGCGAGCAGAAACGCAACCCCCGACACTCTCTCGTGGTCTCAAGTTCCTGCTTGCTCAACCTCCGGTGCAGCCACGAGTAGCACGATGATGGGATGTGCTTTGGCAACGCTTTTGGCCGGGATGGCAATGCCTTGAGAGCGGCTTGATTCTTGTTTGCTTAGTTTTCCGCAGTGCGCAATGCGCAATGCAAAGCAATTGGCACTTGATGACTTGATGGCATCCTGTAGCCCAAAGCTGCTTAATTCTTTACACATCTTTGCCTTTAAAGCAGGACTTGTGGAGGCCATTTTTCGATACTCATCGGAAGCCCTGGACTCATGATGGGCTTTCATGGGCTACTTTGGACCTGGGAAGCAAGCGGATCACATTGAAGTTAAAAAGGATCTCCATTTGTCAGTTGTACTTTGCCTCTTTTGGCACTTTTTCCGCAAAGGGTCAAAGAGGATCGATTTCAGAAGAATTGAAAAATTACAGTTTTGCATATATTTTTGTTGCATGGTCCTTTGACTCCCTACGCTTGTATTTTTTTATCCGAACCCTGAATTTAGAGTAGGCGACTTGCAGTACTGTTTGGATCGTTTTGGGATACAGCACTGCCAGCGCATTGCCTTGTGTTTCTGCACGATTGCTCTGGCTTAAGTTGCCTGACATCTGCCCGTGAGACTTTGCCGAGCCCCGACTCAAACGAAGATCATGATGTCGAAAGCAGTTGCAGCTGGAGTGGGTGCATTGGCAATCCAGATCTTTTCCGGTCTTGCACCCAGTCGTGCCGCATGGGGCTGGACTATGGATGTGCCTACAAATGGTGGCTTCACGTGTGAGCAGGGTACGACCATTGGTGGCGCTAAGGGGACAACTGCTGCCAACTATACTTGCACTGTGGTGCCAGATTCAGGGATGAGCTGCGACGTGAGCACCATCTATTTGCAATGCTCAGATGGTGATGGAGGACCACAGAACTTTGTTCCTGTAGAGGGCCAATGCATCAACAAGGAAAGTGCTGCTGCGAGCAGAAACGCAACCCCCGACACTCTCTCGTGGTCTCAAGTTCCTGCTTGCTCAACCTCCGGTGCAGCCACGAGTAGCACGATGATGGGATGTGCTTTGGCAACGCTTTTGGCCGGGATGGCAATGCCTTGAGAGCGGCTTGATTCTTGTTTGCTTAGTTTTCCGCAGTGCGCAATGCGCAATGCAAAGCAATTGGCACTTGATGACTTGATGGCATCTTGTAGCCCAAAGCTGCTTAATTCTTTACACATCTTTGCCTTTAAAGCAGGACTTGTGGAGGCCATTTTTCGATACTCATCGGAAGCCCTGGACTCATGATGGGCTTTCATGGGCTACTTTGGACCTGGGAAGCAAGCGGATCACATTGAAGTTAAAAAGGATCTCCATTTGTCAGTTGTACTTTGCCTCTTTTGGCACTTTTTCCGCAAAGTGTACATTTATATGTAAATTATAACTACATGTCCATTGAATATATAAATATACATAATACAGATATTTCTGGGCTGATTGCAAGTACTAGTGAAGCGGCCTATGAAACATGGAATAGGACCCTTTGAGCATGATTTGTTTGTGCGGTGAGATATTGCCCACATGAGTTGTGCAAGAAGAGAATCACTAGACTTCATAGCTGCTTAAACGTTGCATCCGAGGCCATCCAGTAGACTGATGCGGCCACGTTGTTTTTTTTTTCAACAGACCTTTGAGACGTCAAGAAAAAGAGTGTGTGGGGCAGCCACGGCAGATTTGAACGTGTGGTTACACGCCAGAAATCTAACAGAGATACCAAAAATGGCCATGTTTAAAGGTATTTACCTTTTGCAAACCATCATTTTGGGTATCCATGTTAGTGTTCGGGGGTGTATTTTCATTTTTTCAACAGTGGCAGTGGGTATACCGTTTGCATCTCTTTGCAAGATAAAGAGCGCAGCCTTGGCTAGCGTCTCGTTGGTTTGGGTGTTTTTTCTGTAAAGTGTCGAGAAGAGGAACAAAAACATGTGTTGGACCCATCCCACGCAATATTGGGAACGTGTCACTACATCCTTTATCATTATTATTTTGTTTTTATTTTCTCGTGCAACCTGCGAAAAGTCAAACATTTTGGGTGAGCCACCGTCTATGACTGTTAGACACAATTTTGCCATGGTTATGCCAGTCAAATTCTAGCAAACAACGCAACTGGGCACCGTGGGCTCAAACAGAAAACTTCAATCTTGCAACTGCAGTGGCGGAACTTGGTAGCTATTGCAACAACTGTACCATACTGAACCAAGTATCAAACCATTCAATTCAAATTTTAGAATTCCCCACATGATTTGAAGCTGACAAGTCTTCACACATATTTCACAAACAAACGCTGGGGCAGTGGAGAGTGATGCTTGACCCAGATGGCGAACCAGGTGGTTTGCTGGTGTTTTAGAGCAGTTGGTGGGGAAGCATGTGCTGTCATGTGCAGTGAAATGGCCCTCAATGACTTGTTTTTTGTTTTTCAAATTCATTTCATTTGTCATTTTTTTTGTTTTTTTTTCGGCCGATCCCAATATGATGCTGAATTCAGTTGAGATAATGTCCAGGAACATACCCATGCAATATATAACTATGACATGGTAGCATGGTAGCTTTGAAACCGACACTTTTCCACTTGTAAATTTGTCTCCGAAATTTGGCCAGGAGGAATATGCTAAATCAGCGCATGGACCGCCAGAGGTGCAGGCATTGTGGAGTTGGTGTTTTGCACGGGAAATGTCAAGCCTCTCCTGACAGCAGGGCATGAAGCAAAAAAAATCAAGATAACATTTGTTTTGTGAAGGTCTATACGTGGATATTGGAGTACCTACAAGAGACAATGGAAACCCTTGACTCAATTCTGATAGATATATAAATTCTTGACTCCATGTCGAAAAAATGAGTCCAACATGATAGCATCTTTTGGATCGGAAGTAACTTAAGTACTAAAGTTCCCAGCCCAGGAGGATTTCAGCACCGTGTCGGTGGCTCGCTTGTCGGGCGAGCTGGAAGATCCTTGGAGGATTTGGGGATTTGTGTTGGAAGGAACTTTGGAAACCACACACAAAAGTACAGGAATGGATCTGGTTGATGATTGTATGATTTAGATGATTTTAGGATTCTGTGATTTATGATGTATGATTGATTCTGTGATTTCTGATTCAATGATTTTATGATGATTCAATGACTTTACGACTTTATGACTTTATGATGTATGATTCTTGTTTTCTTGTACTATCTAGTTTTACTCAATTTATTGACTCTTGTGTTAAGAAACAGAACAAATGGGGAACAAGTTGGAAATTGGAAGATTGCTGTTTCACACCTGTCGCAGGCCTTGCATGCAGTCTGTTTGAATAAAGAGAGTGCATATAGATTCGATACAATCTAAATATGATATAGATACAAGGAATCAGTGCACGGTTCAAAAACCTTGAAGCTTCTACGAACTTGCAAAGACCAGACAACAACCAACAAAGAACCACCGTTCTGGGTGACTCATCTTGAATGTCTGATGTTGAACATGGCAACATTGCGTTGCCAAGGAAGTTCGTTACAAGAAAAGTGAAACTGTGGCAGAGCTACGGCGTCGTGTCGAAGAGCAACTCGACTTGGCTGCGTCACAGGCGCGTGGAAGCTTCGGAAGTGGCCAAGGGGTTAATTCTGGGCACATGACAACTTGAGTGATTTTTTGCCATGTTCAGAATTATTGGAGTCATGTCAGTGCATGTTTTGATGCCATTGCAATGGTCCAAAAGAAAGGCGTGCCGTTTGATCAATAGCAATGGTGAGCCTCTTTGGGATCACGTGCGTTTGGAGGACGAAACAGCGCAGGAATGAGCCAAGATGAAATTCTTCACAAAATGCTCCGCTTCTTCCATTCCCCCCCAGCAAAACTCCATCTAATTGTCTTGACATGTTTTGATACATTACTTAAGAAAAAACATCGACATTGCCTGGGTCTCCTGGATTTTCCCATGGAATCTTGGTATCTTGCCCTTTGAGGAGCTTCCCAGCTTTACTAGCTTGGGTGCAATTGTGGTGAAGCGTCATTGCTTCGCCATGGAGGCACCAATGGATTTTACCCAAATATGTGTGAATGGCTTTGGCAACATGCTGCGTGGCTGCAGTTGGAAAGTGGAAAAAATTGTTGAACTTTGACTTTGCTGGGTGGGAGTTTCCTGAAACTGTGAGCGAAAAATGGGGTGGTCTTTGCTCAGGACTGACAAGTACATGCAAGTGTCTGACTGTGGACAGATTGCCAGCAACCCTAATCAGGACTGCCACGGGGGGACAGTGCGTGGGTTTTATTGTGAGGTCATGAATTTTGGTAAGACGTGGTCACATTTTATGCAAGTATGCAGCACGAGTATCACGAAGTGAGGCAGTCTCATGCCCTGTTTACTAGCATAAGCTCAACATGCCCGTTGATCGCACTCAATCCTTGACTCTCTTGTGTTTGATGCGACCTAAGAAGATAGCTTTAAAGCATTCAGAAAGCTTTTCGTCGAACGCTTGCTGTTGTGCATTGCATCCTTCATTTTGTTAGAAAACACAAGAGATGCCATCTCAGCGTTCTTTTTTCGAAAAGCCTGAACCCCCTTAGAAGTCAAGAAAGCTGGGAAGTTATCAGCCAGTTGTAGCATTTTGATAGATGCCATGGTCAAGGTTTACCAGCATGTTGTGCCGCAATGCCACTTGCCTGGACTTCAGGAGGACAGCCGTGCTGAACTCTTGTTCCCTTTCAGACGTGAAGACCTACCCGTGAGTTTCAGTGTGAGAATGCCAGACAGTGGAGGCTATGCACATTTTCTATATGTCCCTTGCCATGCAGATTTCTGGGATTTTTTGGCTCATGAGTTGACCAACATGAAAAAGGTGGCCGATTGCCGAGGTTCGAAGTGGCAAAGATGTGGTGGCAGTGGAGGCAAATAAAGCTGAGCTTTTTTCAGTTGACATTAGCCAGGACGAAAAAACTCGGAATGGCGGGGGGTTAAGGGCAATCACAACGGAGATGGACATGGTGAGAACATTTGTGTAACCAAAATGATAGAATCTTGCAGTGTTGTCACTCCTGTACAAATTAAGAATATGGCAAGATTGCATAACTAATCGTTTGCCGATACACAAATTACTACATTGATTTCATGTATGGATGTGTCGCTATTATTCGTAGCTGCTGGACAAGTTTGCACGATCACGGTCACTGTTTTACTCAGCTGCTTGAGTGACTCCAGGACCGCTTCAGCGTGTCTTCCAGTGGCGGACCTGTGACAAAGCGTCTGGTTTGCAATTAAAATGTCGGAATTGACCAGAATCATGTGAGTCTGAAGAAATCAGACTGGTGCCTGGACTCACAGATTACAGTCGGTTCCCCATTTGCAGATTCTCTCATTCTCCTGAAGTGTGGAGTTGAGACAACATCACTTCATTCATGGCATGCCGGACTAAACTCATGTCACCGATGTCCAATCCAGCATCATAAATTCACCAGTGTCTAGTGAAAACCTCCAATCTGGTCCCAAAAATGAGGACACTTCTTCCCGAGATGGACCTTGATGCTATGCCCCTGCGCTTTGGAGTTTACTTGTACAGACAAGGCACTGCCGAACTGCGAACTGATTTCTACCCATGGCCTGGCGCCTCCGAAGCCCCTGAAACAGAAGTTGAGGATCCGGACCAAGAAAGCGATGAGGACAAGTTGGACATGATGTAAATACATGTTAATACACTGCAAAATACAGTGTAAAAGTTGATTTGTTGATCCAAAGTATGCTGAGGACAGTCAGATTGATCAACAAGTCGAGCAAGTGAAAGACAAAGTGTGTTTGAAAAAATGGGGATTTTGCATGGTTTGGTTGCTGCTGGCTGGTGGACTTTGGATGTATTTCTGGAAGTTTCATGAAACTTGACCAAAAATTGTTTGTTTTCTGGCGGTTTTCAGCTTGGAGGGCTTGCTTTCTGTGATGTTCTGAAACATACCCTGGAAGTGACTCCCAGACCTTTTCCCTTCAAAGAGCAGCAGAACTCAGAGACCATGCCAAAACACATGACCAGAGCTTGGACTTGGGATGATTTCGGTATCCCCCCAGGCAAAGTGATCATCCTGAAAAATTAGGAAGCCCGAAATGCCGCCATGGTCAGTCATGCCAAATGGCATGTCATACCCGGCAACTGCGGGCTCGATTCTCGGGACATTTCCAAATGTGATTGGCCCTGATTGAAACTGGAGTCTTGAAAGAGTTTATCCATTGGAAAGGAACGAAAATACATCACAATACAATCCGTTTGTTTGGATGTAGCGAGGGAGCCTGTCTTTGGATATACGGAAACTCCTCCCCCTTGATATGCTCAAATTTCCAAGGCTGCAGCTGCACGAGTAGGGCAATTTGGTCAGGCAGTTTTCTGCGGGGCCGATGAAGGATGTCAAGAGACGTGGAAGAAATCTGGCTCATCTTACTTTGCATTTGCGGCATGATATGATGCGACATGATATGCTGAGGCATTTATGCTATGATTCTATGATACTATGATGCTATGTAACATCTAATGATCTAATGTGCTACAAAATTACATGAGATTTCAATTCAGCATTGGTTTGTCATGTCAAAACTTGGCAACAGGCCAAGAAATGGCAGCATGCAGTAGCGTTACTGCAAGAACTGAAGGCGGAAAGTGGAACCTAGCATCTGAGCATTGCCGAACAAACACCCGAAATCATGATAGGGATCCCCCCCCCATCTTCTTCTGAATAAGAACAACCCAAAATACCAACATTGGGGGATTCCGGGTTCCAAGGTTTGTGACTTTGCTGTTGCCAGAGTGGACTGTTGACGCTTGGAGCTGCAGGCTTTACCGGATGTGGGTTTCCTCGGCGCTGTGCTGGTGGCGGTGGAACGTGGAAGCGCCTGGCATCAGGCCTTGGGGTTGCTGCAGCAAGCTGCCAGGTGCCACCATGGGCAGGTTTTTGCTGATCTTTTTGGAGGTTCAAGGGAAAGGACAGAGATGTGTTTTGGATTTTCAATTCGCTTAGTTGTAGCTTTTGTCTTGAGTTTATATTGTATAATTTCAAATTTCAGTTTTCTTATTTTTCAGATGCTTTCACCAACTCTCGATGTGTTTACCCAGGGGTTTTTGACCACTCATGGACGTGGCTGCAACGCCAGGCAGCGCTGGGAGCTAGATGCTGTAGCCTTTGGCACAGTGGCTTTGGCTTTGGAGTCTTGACTGAACAGCTTGGTCCTTTGGGACAGTCTGCAAGCCCCGGCTAGCTGCTGAAAATCACCAGTGAGGTTGTGGTGTGTTTTGTAGGGAAGATGAGTGGCACATAGTGACACTAAAAAAACGACACATGAACTCAATTGATCAGGGGATCGAATCATGAAAGTTTGGGCTTTGGGAAAAGGTGAAACAACTGGACAGGAAATGTCGCTACAAAGTCCCGAGAGATGTTCATCTGCTTGATTCGGTTGAAGATTCTAATGCGAAAAAGAAGTACATAGTTCTGTTAAAGTATGTATATACTTCGCTATGCTTCTCCTGGTGGACACTCTGACTGGAAGTTTTTATCTCCTTAAAATCCTGCATATCACCATTTCCGTGGATTCGGGGGTCCCATTTCCGTGGGCAATTCGGGTTGAGGAACGAAGTTCCCAATGGCGAGTGAGCACAGACCTCTTGAAGTCGGTAGAAGATCCAGTGAAGGTGGAAGCGACCGATGGTTGAAGGGATTGCTGTTATTGGCCTAGATGAAATGACATTCAGAGATCCGTGAAAAAGAATGGGGGTATGGGCCATGTCACGTGGAGGTCACTTCAACATTTCAAGTCTATCTGAAAACTATTGGGCATCCCAAAATCTCCCTGAAATTTTGAAGCTTTTGAAGCTTTTCCCGAGAAACTCAAGATGCCGTGTGGACGAGATGATCGAGTTGCAGGCCGTCAATGTGGCCCTACGTGGCAGGCTGCTGGCGCGGGCCTCCGAGCTCATGCAACTGCTGCAGCTGCGACGTTGCACCCCGGAGCCGGGGGGTGGGAGAGTTAGGTGGCATTTTTGGGTGGCACAGAGGGGTGGCTCCAAAATCTTCAAGATAACATGCAGATTTATAGAAATTTCATGTAAATTGTTGTAGATGACGAATGACTCAAATGGCATCCCTCCTGCGAGGACATCATTTCATACAACATCTTGATCACCTTGTGCGACAAAGAGCATCGGCCACTTGCCAGTGAAGGGCACTCACAGTTTGCATTGCATGGTTTAGGTTTAGGGAAAATGCAATTTTTGGATGTTCCACCTTCACATTGCAATTGCCAAAAGATCTTCCTCAAATATTTAAAAAAGATCATCATCATCATCATCATCATCATCATCATCATCATCATCATCATCATAATCATCATGAAAGCAAAGCATGGCCAGAGATTCGCTAACATAGTATGATAGATGCCCCATGATGCCCCTGCTTTTGTGGAACACGACATACCGGATGACATACACACTCATGATCTCATGGTCACTTTTTGAGGTGGCAAAAAGCTTTAGCATATTTCAAAAAGCTTTTGCAGCATGGTCCACCACCTACCATCGCCTGGATCTGAGCAACAACTTGAAGCGTGAGGACTAGATTCACCATCATGGGTTTTTGCCGTGTGAGGTGTCCTTCGGCGCTGCTATGAGTGCATGCGCGAAAGGCCTGGCAAAACTGTAAACTATCATAAAAGAAACAGAATCAACAATCGGTGAGGTAAACCATCCTGGGAACTCAGCTGGGTATACCCTCCCGTTGGAATGTGCTACTTGTCTTGAGGAGTACAATGGCCTGTCTCATTGGCTTTGCTGAAGCAGTTGCAAGAGCGAGATCCTCGGCCCAGCACCAAGCTACACAGAGTGGTAAGCCGGCAACAATGCGGGTTGCTGCAGTGGTTGAAGAGAGCCAACCAGGTTTCAACAATTCACGAACAAAAGGCTGCTTAAGGGTGAAGAACACACCCAGGTGTTCAAAATGTTTTCTTTGTTGAATTCAGGCCCAATGCAGTGGTTTGGGCCACGTGCGGCCCTTGGGAGCAACAGCGGAGCACAAGCGCATGAGTAGAGGAGGAAGATTCACCCTCGAAAGGGCCTTCATACCAAGCCATCATGTTTTTTGTTTTTTTTGTGGCTTTTTGCTCGAATTTAACCAGCCAATTTCTGCCCAGCTCATGTTCAGGTGCATGGATGCCTGCTCCCGCGGGTCCGTGGTTCCCAGCAACCCAGATGTTGGAGATACGTTTCGCCGTTGAATCGTTGAAGATCGAGGCGCCAATGGATGCACATGCTTCGTTTGATGCAGAGGTGGGCGATGTGCCACGGATTCTGAGCTACTCAACTTGCAACCTTTGCCAGGACTGATGTGAACCCGGTGATGCTTAACACGGTCTTGCATGGCTTAGCGGCAAGCAGTCAATGGAAGCAGGTAGTTGTGGCAGTTGAGTGTTGGGAATTTCGATTCGAATTCGATTATTGAAATGGAAAAGGTGCAGAAACGATTTGCAAAGAAACTTCGACCTTTGCACCCATTTGTGTCTGTGTATCGCTTTCCAAACTCTTTCTGACGGACCCCTCCCATTTCAAGCCTCCAGGTCCTGGAGCTGTTTCAAAAGGTACCGCAAGGAGGGAATTTGGAGGCGGAAACCGAAACACCGAGTTGTATGGATTATGAACTTTGTCACTGTCCAGACAAAAACATTTTGCTAGGTGGCCTACTGTGCAGTCCTTGTTGCTTGTGCCACATCAAGCCAATGGAGGCAAAAGTGTGTTTTTCTCTGATGGACTCAATGAACTCTGTGCAGAATGTGCCGTAATTTTTTGTTCCCGCCAAATCTGCTAACACTGAATCTTGTCGCAGGGATGCCATGACTTTTCTGGATCAGTCGGGAACTTGGTCATGGATTAGCTATCAGCTATTGGTCGATGTTGCTCTCTGGCTTCAACCCTTTTGAGGATGAGATTTCTGTCCCTGGCCATCGAGCTGCCTGCACGCCTCTGAGAGAAGTTGGTTCACATTCCGGGAATTTGGATGTTCCTTTCTCCAGTGAAAACGCAGGTCACCACGGTCTACCTCCCTCAAAAATCTGTGGTGTGATTCAGTGATTCATCTAAACTTTGCACAAATCTGCTATGAAGAAACCGGCATAGTATTCTGATATGACCTCTTCTGGTGCAAGGTAGTATGAATTTCGAAGTTTTGTGGAGGTTCCCCTAGGTGTGTTCCATACCTACCCGACTTGGCGATTGGCCCAATACCAAACCGTGAAGCCATGCCTAGGTGTGGCATGCCATTCAAAGCTCCTTCACCTCCAGGGGCTGCTGGCAGCATGCAGCCTATGTGCTTGAAATCATGGAGGTGCCAATCGGAGGATTTGTTTTTTGTGGATGTTTTGGTGTGTTTTTTTGGGTTTGTTTTAGTTAAAAGATTCAGAATGCAAGAATATCTACAGCGCCCAACAATCATAGCTCGTGTCACCAGGTGCAGCCAGATGTGGTGAACTATTTGACCGTTGTGGATGCTTGTGTAAGAGGTGCAAATTGTTTCTGGGATCACTGTGATCACTGAAACCTTAACAGAATCGTCAATCTTTTTTGGCAAGCATCAGCGCAACAATGGCAAACCGGTGATGCACTGACTTGTGGGGTGTGCACATTGACCCCTTTTTGACCCAGAGATCTCCTGTTAGGAGAAACAGATATACTGTAGAAACAACGTACCAATTCAAGATCACATTGAGAGTCAAGAATCGATGTCCTCAGATGCACGCTTAAAGACATGTTTTTTTTAATTTAGGTACGCACAGAATTTCTGACAAAAATCATGCGCAGGTGGCAGTCCACAGCAGCTCTTCTTGTTGCTGCCGTCCTTGAGAGGTGCCAATCTCAGCGTTGAATCTGTGCAGTGCCGTGGACAGTTTGGTTGCTTAAGTGTAGAGACAGGTTGTGATTTGTGTTTGAAGCTTACACCCCTGAAAACTAACATGACAATGGAAAACCAACCATTTGTGAAGACGTATTTCCTATTAAAAATTGTGATTATTCATTGTCATGTTAGTTTTCGGGGGTAAATCAAATCACCATTCTTCCAAGCTTCAAGTGGTAGGTCAAGCACGGTCGACCTTGATGTGGAGAAGAGGCGTTGTGAATTTGTAGGAGCAGATCTGGACTGGTTCCTCAGCTGATTGATGTTTGTCCCGTCTTGCAGGGCAAAGTGAAGAGGCACCTAGTGACATGGCGTTACTCAGCTGCAAAGGTGAAACGTTGGGACTCTTGGACTTTGAATGGTGATGAATTTGTGATGGAACTGCAGCCATAGGTTTTGTGGACTGGCAGCAGAACTTCTACGCGCTGCCTGCATGCCTTGAAAACGGCACGGAAACACATGATCATTTCCACAAACTCGACATTGGTAGAGCCTCACTCCGTACCTTTGAGTATCAGGATATAATCCTGAGATGTGAAAACAGAGACTGCCACTCAGGGAGACATGAGGAAGAGCAGAAAGGCTTTTTACCCCCCGGGTTCTTTCCAGCCTTGCATCGTTCATGCAGGGGAAATGAGCTTCACCTATGATGGGAGGCGTTTGTGCAATTTCACATGCCATTCGGCGTGATGAAAGTGCTACTTGCCAGTCCTACCCTGTCATGATGAAGATGTTATTGACAACAGGTTGGGAGCTGTTCAACGACTCCATGATTGGAAATTGCGAGTTTGCACCTTAGAATCTCGGATTTTCTTCTTCAGTATACCCTTGGTAACAGTTTTGGAGGCTTGGCGCAGCATAGCCTTGGCAGGCACCTGCATTGTGAGGAGATATGAAGGATGATGACTGACTTCCCAAGTCTCATGAATCTACATTTTCAAAGAATTCATTGTGGCTTCACAATGATGGACACTCGAAAAGCCTGATGGTGGAAAATCAACAACATTGATGTCATCATAAATGGTACTTTGATTTTACCAGGTCGCACTCCTTACCATGCGACCGGTGACTACTTTGGCAGCTTGACAACGTCATCAACTGAGATTTGAACTCGTTTTTTCTTTGATATTGATTTATTTATCGATTTTTTCGACACCTATAACTATTTTGCAATAGCCAGAATCCATTATCATTGGAAGTATCTTCAAATCATTTTTTTTTACACCTCTTATATAACCAAGATTAAGGTCTGATATTCTGAATCAATTAAAATTCACTGTCAAAAAATATAAATATTTGCAAACAATAATCAATTTAGATTTAAATTATTGTTATATTGCTTGCCGGATGTTGCTTCCGAAGCTCCAAAATCTCAGATATTTTCTCCGAAGTTCCGAAATCCTGGAGATTTTCTTGTAGATTTTTATGTTCTGGATATTTTTGCTAGAGGGTTTAAGGTTTTAAGGCTTTAGAGGTTTAGTGTTTTAGGGGTTTAGGACCTTAGGACTTTAAGGTTTTAAGGCTTTAAGGTTTTAAATATTTAGGCTTTTAAATTTTTAATTTTAGAATTTTAAGATTTTAAGGCTTTTGATTTTTTAAAGAAATTTTAATATTATTTTTTTTATTATTTAATTTTAATTTATTAAATACTATTGAATAATATGTATTTTAAATTTTAAATAAAAAAATATATATAGNATTTCTATTTTATATTTATTTTTTGAATTTATTATTTAATATTATTTTTGGAAATATAAAATAAAATTTCAATTTCTATATATTTATATATTTTATTTAAATAAAATATATTAAAATATAAAATATCAAATTTTTAGTTATATTATTCATATCCTTAGATTGAATTGTATTTAGGCCTTTGGGGAGTAGTGTTTTGGGGCTGCAATAACATTACTACTCTTTTTACGAAATATTACCAATTTCTGCGCCCTTGCCAATATACACTCGGACACAGGGCACAAACGACACCCACCAAACAGTTTTTATAACTTCATAATTGATAGCCGACCGAAACCGCGCAAAATGGACTCCACACAGGTCTTTAGAATTGAATCTAATAAAGCAGAACTTCAGGGGAGACCCTTCTGATCTCATTTGTGGTATTGATAGGGATATGTATGTATTTAAATGTGTACGCATATGATGTGTCTATGGACAGATTGGAAAATATATGACACTATGATGATGATGTGCATCTCTTTCATTTCTCTTTTATATTGATTATTCTTTTAATCTTTGTTGCTCGAAACTCAAAGGAGAAAACGATGCATTCTGCAACACCTTCCTTGCTTTCATCCACTTGTGCACTATGAACAATGTCAGCATCGAGGCCCATCCTCTCAACAGCAGCCATAAATGCCTCAAAAGGTGCGCAGCCAAACCAGCATGTTTGGATTCTTCCTTGAGACATCTTGAAACTGATACTGGAAAGTGTATATATACTTATCTCTGTGAATTCAATCAACAACAAGTGTATCGTAATATTGTTTTGTTAAAATTGCCCAGCAAATCTTGTTGCAACAACCAAACGTACCAACCCAATTCTCCGGGGGGCATTTTGTAGGTCCCAAAATTGATGACCAGTGCCTCGACTTCCTTTCGTCGCCGCGAGACGCAAATCAAGGCGCGCTTTCCGCAAGCTTGCGCCGATGCCAAGAGCGCATCCTTAAGGTGGTTTTTGGTGGAGTTTGTGATGACGGTAGTGACAAGTTTAGGCAAGCATTTTCTGGCAAGGCATCAAGATAGATGCCTAAAGAAACACAAATCCTGACCTGGAAAGTATTGGATGATTCAGTTTGCATCAAAGATCATAAATATATATAAATATAATAAATAATGGTTCCGCGTGATCAGTGGGCCCATTCGGTGGTTATGAAAAACGACAGCCTAAGCTACACTACAACTTATGCTCAAATCAAGTTAGTCAAACAGCAAAACCATTCTGCTCTGATCTCTTCTGAGTCACCCATTACTTTTTTTTCCATTGCTGATCCGCCATGTATCCATCATTTATCCTTATCTATCCAAAATTTACCACATCCATATGCCAGTGAAACGCATTTTCTGGTCGTTTGCTGCCAAAGGATCAATTGAGCTGGGAACATCAGGGCTGACAAAGTCATAGCCTGGTGTCGGTCGCTGAAAGGGAGACAACTGAGACAGAATTAGTAGCAATAATGCAATACCCTAAGTGCATTCTTTCAAAGCAATCAAAAGCATGCATCTATGGGTCTATCATTGATAATGGATAGATACTTAGAGTGTAAAATACAATGGCCAGAAGAAGAAAAAATAGATAAACAAATAACCTACACCAAAACATTGTTGCTACATGAACACCTACTTTTCCTTGCCTGCTCCAACGACTTTGCCCTTGCTGGCAAGGCACTACAGTCTGCAGCAAGAACTAAGTCAAAGGGCCGATTCCCTTGCACTTCAGCTGAGAGTAGTTCCACCGAAGTTCCCCAAGGCCTCAAAATTCCCCGCAAACAGTATGTTCTGAAAAATGTTCCCGTCAACCTTTTTAATGCCAAAATCTTTGATCGTGTCTGATGACGAATTAAGGGGGACCAATCATAAATACTGGTTTCATCCACTCAACCATCAGTTAAGATTACAAATACATACCGTTTTCACATAAAGCCAAAAGGGGTCGAAACACCAACGGAGCCGTTTATTACACCATGTGTTTTTCACATCTCAGAGCCGGTGAACTCATCCAAGAACATCTTAGGAGCCGGCAGGGCACAGGTAGAACAGCAGCTATTGAGGTGATTGGCCACAACATTTCGTTTCAGCAAAGGTAAGGCCTCCTTGACATCTGACAGCACCACAGGTCGCGCTCCTGCTAGGAGAAAAGGGATGTATGGTATGTCTTCACCAGCTGGAAAACTAGCTTCTTTTTGAGCAACTTGAAGGTCCCAAAAAATCTATAAATTTAATTTGTCTTTAACAAATTTCCGCAGGATCAACGCGTGGCATGGCAGGCACACAAGGCACACTGGCTTTCCTATGTCACCTCCCCCTTTCTGGCCTCGTAGGGCTGCGTACATGCCGACAGCACCACAACCAGATCCCAGTTCCAAGATACTACTTTGCTTCAGAAGCGTGTCATCTAAAGTGCCCAAATAGGCCATGAGCACCTCACAACTTACATCATTCAATGCAGTGTGAACAAATTTATGGAACTAAGCTGTGTATCGCCACTCTTAGAAAGATATATACACATACATCGCACGCGTGTATCTACATCTTATCATCAACATCCAAACATTAACTTTTGAAAATTTGTAAATTCACGTAAACTCACGTAAATTCTAACTCATTAAAATCATTAAAACTTTGTCAACCTCTCCAACAATTTGATTTTTAACCCGAGCCTTGGCTGCTGGCCAAAGGCACCATGCACACCAAGCATCACCTGACGATGACCAATCGCATGGAGTAGGGGGTCATTCGAACACACCCTGAGCTTTGACCATGAGCGGAATGGGGAATGGGAGTTTGCATGATGCGCTCATTCATTCGGCTCCGTGGAAAAGCAGCTCGACAAAAATATCGAAGCTAGTGTGAAACGGTCTTGATTTCAAATGTCCTCAGTCAAAACCGTGTATTTCACTTCCACATACTTCCACCAACATCTCATATATGAAAAAGAACTGCAGGTGGTGGATATTCGATGTTCAATTTTCCTTTCTGTGTCAAGAGTTAGATGGCCTGGTGCATCAGCCGTTGGATCTTCGATGAGAGATATCTTGATGTTCCGCTCGACATCCACCTGACCAAAGAGAAATTATCTATGTATGTATACATTAATCATGACTAAGATACTAATACATCTATATAATCTATATATAACATAAATATGGGTCCCATATGGGTTATATCAAAAGTTTGGGGACCTCCGCGCCAAACAATTACATTTGTTTTCTGGGAAATCAATGGCCTTAAGGATCCTTAATTCTCAGCATGCCTCCAAAGTCTTGGTCCAAAGCCGGGATTCCCGTGCCATTGAAAACTGGGTACCAAAATGGTAGTACGATATACTTTTTGAACAAATGGCATGCAAATGTCGTCCTCTGATGTGTGAAGTTGTTTAGGCCAACATGCAATCAAAAATTGATGCAGCTTTTTACTAGACCATCCAGCACTGGAGTGTCTTCTTTGCGTGCAGGCATCTCAAGCTTGCTGCATGTAATATCCTATACTATCCAAGCTCTCAAACAGGAGTCTTTCGCAAAATGTTGATTCCAATAATTTCATTGTATTTCCTTTCATCTTTCTGCCCCCATCAGGGTGCATGACTACCAAAGTTCTAGGTATTTCAGTCCTGCACCGGACGATGAGCACTCAGAGCCACAACACGTACACGACGCAGCATTCAACGGGCTTATCCGATTATCATCGATTATCCTAAAAAAAGGATGACATATTGATTTTTCAGCAACCTGGAAATCACTGAAATATGGTGGATTCCCTTTGTAACTATCAGCTTTATCGTCAAATCAAAGTTCAGCTTGTACATCTCATATAGTACTTGTAGCAAAAAGATCTTAGATACAATTTCATTCAATTTCCAAGGCCTTTTGTATTTGGATGATTTCATCATCAAATATTGCCATCACACCATGCACATCGGCACACCGCAAATCAAACAGCAATGCTACGATGCATTCAGGAACCTTGTGAAGGCTCCTTAGCATTGAAGATTTAGATTTCCCCAGCTCCGTTCATTGCTCCCTTCCCAGCAGTCAGAATTGGTCATGGCAACGACCCATGTGTCTCTTTTCCATTTCTTCAATGCCATCGTGTCTCAAAGCTTGTGAACCCAGCCCTGAAGGGTGAGATTTGTCACGGGAATGGACTTTGGCATGTACTTGTTGTTAAGGCATTGTCTAGGAGTTGGGAATGTAGAGAAATTGTTGCATGCTCTTATCTTTGCTTTCAAACTGACAAAAGTACCCGGACTTCCATGGAATTTCACCTCTCACGGGCCACATTGTGTACCATCTTATGGCATCTTCTGGCCATCTTCTCAACCAGCTTCAACTCTCACTGCTGCAAGCGTCTTACAAGGGCATCGAATCCGTTTTGCCTGAAGTGATGACAGAAACAGTGATGTGATAGCTGGAGCCATGGTAATGCTGCTTCATGGTGCGCATTGAATCCACCTGCTTTGCCCTGGCCACCCCTTGGCCTTGCCAAATCCACTGCTGAAAGATTGTTTCGCGTCATCAGAGTTGGATCTGCGCCTTTGCACAGATTGCGCCAAAGGTCAAGGGAATCACATAAGAATACGGTCCACAACTAGGACTATTGTGGACAGAATGATGTGTAGCACGGATAGTCCACAGCCACTCTAAAACCCACAGGACTCTCACTGGCAATTGCAGTAGCATCTTGGGGCACTTGATTTTATTGCTTCAAGTCAGCACAAACAGGCGATACTTCAAGTGACGGCATTCAGCCTTGGCCACTCTATTCTTTTCCCAGAAGTTTTCCTAAGTATATATATATATATATATTCCAGAATTTTCTTTTTAAAATGGCCATGGTCAAAAACAACTTGCCAAAGTCACCATTGCCCTGTGAAACAGAAGCCAAGGCACGGCTACGTAAGAGTAACTCAACAAAAGGCGTAGCACCTTTGATGGGTCGATGGCGGCCCAACTCCAACCAGTTGAAGCCAGGTTGATGGTGTTGATGGTTGGGTTTGAGAAGTTTGGAAAACATTGGAAGACACCTATATATGTGATCTGAGGTTCCTTCAGAAAGTCTAGATACTTCCATGGGTCCATGGGCATGATGAATGAGTGGGAAACCATTTCTGAAACTGAAAGAGCAATGGTGGCAGGAGATATGGATTGTGTGTTTTTGAAAAAAACAATGGGTGAGATCCCGAATGTGCTGCATTAAAAGCATCAAAAAAACATGAAACTTCTCATTGAAAGTTTTTCTTGCAACAATTCAATTTCTTCTTTCTTTCGCATCTTCCTATAATGGCTTTGAGAGGTTAAATGCATGGGCAAACATCTTTTATCACCCTCACATCTAAGACCCCGTGCCTTTGTACACAGCTAAATGCAATGGAGTGCAGCCGTCTTGTCGAGACCTCGGCATTCACATTAATTAATCGCATCTGTTGCGGTCTTCTGACGTCTGTGGTATTACAGCACAAGGTACTACAGGACAAAGCTTGCACTTGCCTTGTCAGGGTCTTCCTCATGCCATTTGCAGTCAGAGATATTTTTGATCGTTTTCCTTTCTCAATTTCTTTCATCAATCACTTCATCCGAAAACTTTTGACATGCAGCAATCACATTGTTCCTAGGATAGACCAAATCGTTCCCCTTCTTCATGCCGGGCACTTATTCCCGGAACACCCTAGGCCACATACAGATTGGCATCTGCTCGACCTGAAGCAATTCGGACTGATTTGGGTCGTGGACATACTCCAACCTGTTGGGCCTCTTTGGATTGGGTCAAGTCACCTGTCACAAGGTAAGTTCTGGACATTCCAGCAAGACAGCTGCTTCGCCTTGCAAATTGTGAATAACCTTAGGGACAACGTTGTGATATTCACTGCCGCAACTGCAGGATCAAAGGTCAAAATAAAGATAATAAAGTAAGCTAAGTGTAGTGACAAAGGACAAAGCAAGTTGCTATCACTCCGGACCAGCGGAGGTATATCTATCTATGCATTCAACCTATCTACCAACCAACCAAACCAACGAGGCAACCAATGAACATAATATGTCTCCCTGTACCATCCCTACACCTTGGCACCCCTGCTGCTGTATGCAAAGGCCGACTCCCATCAGGACTCAGTGGGGCATCAAAATCTGTATCACCAGTGCACCTCTTTAAATCCCTCACCTCCTTCAATTGAGCCTTCCCTGCCTCGCAGACGCATCTAGGTCGGCCTATGGTAACAGGGACATCGGCTCTCGACCATCTTGATTTTGTTTAGGAAAGTAGTTGGCGTAACTCTAGTGAATACATCCCAAGAATTCCCAAGATCTCACACTCTTTGGCTTGAAATACTTGAAATGATGTGAGTCGTCATGGAGGAGTGACCAAGCCTTGATGTCAATGATGGCCCGCAAGGCGGTGGTTCGGTGAGGGGCCTAAGGAAGGCAACAACAAAAACCCGGCAGGCGAACTAAAACTAAGGAACTCGAATCATGGAACGACATCAATGATACTACTTTGACATTAAAAACAATCATTAGCCTTGGCAGAAGCTGAGGTCACTTACGCGAATCTATACATGTGCAAGTTGATGCAACAAGTCATCATGTATGGTCATGTGCTTACTCAAAAATCGGTGCAATGCGCGGTAACTTGGGGCTCCTTGCATTCAACCCAGGGCTAAGAACTAGAGAAAGTGGAGTGAGACCTGTTCTGCTTCGTGCCTGTCAACGACAGCTTCTGAGACAGCTTCTACCCACCTGTACCATTTCTCCACTAATCGAAGTGGAAAATTGTTACCAAACCAAGACGATTGTGTTATTTATCCCTCTACACGCGTGGGGTCTGGATGAATACTGGACGAAGGCTAAATCTGTGATCCATAAGTGATTTAAGCACTCTTTCCAAGATGGAAACTTGTGTCTTTCCATTTGATGGTGGCAGTATGCTGAGCCTGTGGATCAGCACGTGCTTCCGCCAACAGGGCTATGACGGAGCCTTCCCCTGCCAGCTTTTGAACATTTGCCACGTCACAACCAAGTCTAGGAAATTCCATCCACATGAAAGGTTTTGTCTCCAAAGCTTTGAAACATGGATTTTGAGTGCACTTTTCTGACGAAGTCAACAAAGCCTGCACGAGGTGAAAAGGATGCCTGGCAGCTCGGAGGAATCAGTGATAAAACTCCACTTTGAAGGGAGAACGGCTGGAAACTCTAGAGGGTTTCTGTTTCTGGAGTGCCCTTGTTGTTACCAATCTCTGGTCATCACTCACTAGTCACTGGCCCCAATCAACAAGTTCATGGATCCCCTTTCGCGCTACCTGACTGACTGGATACTTTTCTAGAAGATCGAGCGCGGGCCATCATCCTCTACATCTATATTATATCAACAACAACAACAAGAACAAGAACAAGAACAAGAACAAGAACAAGAACAACAACAACAACACCTGCTGCTGCTGCTGCTGCTGCTGCTGCTGCTGCTAGTAGTAGTAGTAGTAGTAGTAGTAGTAGTAGTAGTAGTAGTAGTAGTAGTAGATGTAGATCATCAGCATCACCATCGACCATCACCGTCATCATCATCTTCATTGCCACCGCCACCCCACCATACCCACGCATCATCATAAATCATCACACATATTCATACATTCCTCTCACCTGCCTACAATGATAGCAACAACTAAACATTAAGTATTGTTTACCCATCCCAGGTCCCACATACCTCTCGCAAAACGCCGACATGTATGGCTTTCATACCTAAGTTCTTCTCACAAAGGGGATTGCCCCACCCATCAGAATCAGGTGCATGATGGTGCAGCTTGAAGATTTCACCCTTGAGGAGAGATTCCCCAGAAAGAAGAAAGATAAGAACGCATGTTAACATTTTTCCGTAACATGGTACCATACGAACAAAGACGTCCCCATCACATCACCTCGAAAAAAACTGCCCAGGGATTCTGAATCTAAGTGTCAAGCCATCTGCTCGCGTGTGATCTAATGACGCTCGTTTTTCGATCAGGAACTTGCTCATGCGAGTGTACCTCATAGGTTCAAAGCTTTGAGAGTTCAACTACCATCTGATCTTATCACATGCAGCCACAACACTCCAGGGGACATGCTTCAATTCGTAAAGCAAACACTAAAAACCTATCAGCTGTTGAATTGAACGGCGAAGACATTCTCATCTTCTTCTGTCCCTTCTGCAAAATGAGCTCACATGTTCGTGTTTTGAGACTGAAAGACGAAATCCAGCAATGCACAAACACCACTGAAGATAAATACACATATTTTTCAAGTTCTATCGTCAAAACACGCATCCTGATCTTGGCTGTCAGACCCTTCCAAAAGTGCCAGTTGCAAAGGTGTTTGCTCGTCGCTGGCACGTACGGCCTAGCAGTTCATCATTCAAAACCAACTTTTGGGGCCTGCGGCTGAAACACCCAAGGCTTCCCAAATCCATGACGTTTGTGTTGGAGTCTGATAGAAATCATCAAGAAATCATTGCTTCCAACTTCTGCCCATGAAATCTAACACTTGCTTGGGCACCTCTAGTCGAGCCCGGTTGTCCAGCAACAAACTCACACTCTCCTGTAGACAGGAAAAAGACAGTAGCACCATCCAGCGAATTCAATTGGTTGGTACTTGGGACTTCCAGATTTCTTTGGATCGGAAGAAGTAACTACTACAACTACAACTGGAGGTGGAAAGTCATGACATCGCTCAGGATGCTGGGATCACTGAAACACATCCACAGGGGACTCAGTAGGGTCTTCTCAAAATCCAAGGCTGGTTGCAGAAAAAATCAATGTGACAGAATTATTGTTGGGATACAATGTAGTATGTATGCTTTTGAGAATCGTGTCCCACACTTGTCCCCAAAGGATCTGTTTGATTCTTCCAAGTCTCCAATCCATGGACCAGTTCCGCATGTACAACCCTGCGCGAGTCTATGCACAAACCTGCGTTAACGTCCTGTAAGATAGACATGCCGTAACTCATCTTTTTAACCCTAACCCGAAGTGAAGGTTCCGGTGGTACCCATGCCATCGCTTGAACTTGTTGCAGTGTGGATGGTCATCCTATCCTTGACAGGGAAACCTTAGCCTTAACCCTTTTAACTTGTCATCAAGGGTGCGAAAGGGACCTAATGACTCGGACATGACATCATCACATCATCATCATCATCATCATCATCATCATCATCATCATCATCATCATCATCATCATCATCATCCACTATCATCATCAACATCATCAACATCATCATCATCATCATCATCCACTATCATCATCAACATCATCAACATCATCATCATCATCATCATCATCATCACCACATCATNCAATCATCTTCAGCTGCCACCAACACACCAAGTGAGTCGCAACAACTTCTCGACAAGAACATCCTCTGAGCCGGAGTGAATGGCTCGATGAAGAACTGTGTCCTGGTGTGGGCCATGGCTGGCCCCTTCAGCACAGTCTGAGACCACCAGGTGGATTGTCACCAGAAAAAATGATCAACTTTTGAGCAGCTTCATGCCTAAAACCCACATCGCCCACAGGTTTCTATGGTTTCTATCAAAAGGCAGGGGTGCCTGGCCCTCGCCCATCGCACCTCCACATCATTGCGGTCGCTTGTTGGTGCATTGGCCTCCAACAAGAGCCTTGCCAAACAAGATTTTCCAAACCCAACTGCCAAGGAATGTCAATGATAATTGGATGTCGTGAAGACTGAATACTACATGTAAAATAACTCATGAACTGCTTGAACTGCTGTTCTTTTCAATGATTTCCAACTTTCAAACATATCGTCCAAGTCCAAGCCTTACCACCTGGGGGCTGCCGCCTCAGCATGGCACATGTTAAACTCAAAAACCGCGGTATAAGATGAATTGACCCTGCAAACATGTGCGCAGATTTGTTGTTTGGGTCTGGTTTCCCCATCACAATATTGCAGCTCAAGGTGTAATTGGACGACTTCGACTTCAAAGCTGCACATTTTGCCATTGCATGGCATCAAAACTTGAACTCGCCATTCTCTTGCAAACATATGGGTCTAGGCAGTTGAAAGACTGCCATCTATCTGGCCCTATTGAACCCTATTGGCGAGATTGGTCCAACATGGTCCAACTTCACTTGTCAGCTGGCATCTTGTGAGTGAGTTAGGGTCCGATGTTCACTGATTTTGGGGCCCCAGCTGCTTGCGGCAGTGTGCAAGGGCCCACAACCTCCGCAAAAATGTGTTCATGCAATGTCATAAGTGCGTGCGTGTAATACCCATGCAGTCAAGATAGCAAGCACCAAGCAAAGCTGCAAGTCTTGCAAGATCTTTGACTAAATGCTGGCACGCAAGTTGAATCTAGCAGGAAGTGTTGCACTTCCTGAGCTGCATAAAAAATAACCCATCTCCATGTGATCGTGGGGACTCACAATAACCAAGGGACACCACTCGGGAAATCGCTTCAACACATTCCTCATTTGATTTATTCTGGTACTCTTTTCATGCGCGTTGGCCACAAGTGTGAGAGAAGGTTGCCTAAAACTGTGTAGCTTGACTTCAAACACCCTCCACCGGAAATGAGCAGCCGGCCGAAATAGTTGCATATTCGGTTCCCTGGAAGGCAACGGGACAATGAAATAAATAGGACAAAACATGGATAAAGTGACAGGGAGTTTGTATGGCATATTTCGTAGGCCGTGCAAATCTAAACTTGACTTTTGTACTTCTGTATGTACTCAAGAATGTCTGAACATGGGAATGTGGAACAAATGCCTCTTGTCTCTAGTCCCTTCTAAGCCTCCACTTTCCAGGAGTTTCTCACTTCTGGTCGTGAAAGTATGCCACCGTGGAGCAGTTTTCGGTGGGGCAAAATGAAGGTTCCATCCCAACTGAGCTCCCCAACAAAACGACTCATCCGCTGTTCCATCGCCCTCGGCTGTCATCCGGCCCAAAGGAATCAGAACTTACTGAAAGTTGTTGGATTTCTTGGAATCAATCAACGTAGAAAGCAACAGTTCAGTATGTAGGAACTCAGAACAAAAACCCTTATCTTTTTTTCTCTCTTGCTCTCTCTCTCTCTCTCTCTCTTACTGTACCGGGCTGCTTTTGCCTTTTGCCAATGGAAAACCAATTGTATTAAGTATGTACAGCAAAAACGAGGAGGATCCACGTTTGTTTTGCTTGTCGTTTGCATCTCTATGGAAGTGTCTGAACTAAATCGGGGCCCTTAAAACCCAGTGCTTTTCAATATCTAAAAATCAATTGTTTCTGACTTTAAGTTTTACTCAATCAGATATTTGAAGCCGCAACTTTTTCAAACATCCGCCCAAAAAAGGACATCCATTGCGGTCATGTCATGTCCTATGCACTCCCACCAGTTCACATCCTTGGAAGCACCCGACAATCATGCGACGCAACAGCTCTCTGGACCTCAGCCATGGAGAGTTTGAAAATATGTCTGCATGATGTCTGCCTGCATGTCAAAAGAAGGCTTTTAACCTACTTTTGTAAGTTGAGTTGCACATGTTGAACATTTTTCCATCTTTATTTCATATATCCCATCATCCCTTTTGAATTCTCTTCCTCCAAGGTCGCATGCCTTGTCCCGTACCATTGCTGACCCCCTTTAAACTACGTCCTCCTGTTCCTTCACCATCCCACTGTTCGGTGCCCCGTGACGCATCCAAATGCCCGCGAAAAGCCGCCAAGGCAAGTCCTGTGTCGCCATCATCCTGGCAGTTTTCCACCACCAAGGCCGCCAGGGCTGTGGTTTGGATATTGGACTATTTACAGCCCTTGCAGCCAATTTTTGAATAAAGTTGGATGAATTTTTGACCATCTTGGACCACTTGTAGCAAAAACATATGAGATTTATACAACAGGTAATATTTAGTGCGGCTGTAGCCTGTGGCAAGGTTGAGGTGAGGCTCTAATCTAATGGCATCTCATGTCATCTATAAAAATGATATCCGTTTTGATGTGGTCACTGGGTCGCTGGGGTGTTGCAATATCTTTTGACGAGGATCCATGCCGGCCTTGAGGGCAAAAACAGAAGCACCTGCGGGGCAAACACGCCGAAGAAAAAACAAGCAAAGCAGCTTCTTCACACAAAATCATATGATACATATATTTCAAGATTTTCATGTATCATCCATTCGCTCAAGGTTTTGCCTTTGAACTCCAAAGCTCATCATGTCTGCTGTCTAACATAAGAACCCTGGTTTCACTAGAGACAATTCAGCTTGCACCTCGGTCCATGAGCAATTGCAACAGTGGTAAATGTCCTTGCCATGCTGCCTGGCAAAACTGCAACAATAAACGGCAGAAGTTCTTCCAACGTCTGGAACAAACGAGACGTTTTATAGCTGAACCTGGCGAGTCGCACCAGAAAACTTGGAATTCAGTACTGGAGGTCTTGAAACGTGCGGAAAACCTGAAAAAACTGACAACACCTGAAAAAAATGAACGCATATGAATGTCACCTTTTTGCAATTTGTAGCTTGTATATACTTGGATACTATAGTGTTTCATCCCGAGAGGCACCAAACTGTTTGGCACATATCCAAGGGAGAGGTGCACCTGATGAAGAGGCGTGTCGCCTCCTGACATCCGCTGTTCCAAGTTTGCCTGGCAAACAACTTGCAGTTTGTCGTCTCATGGTCCACCAACAAAAACATCCTGTAGGTCCAATGTTTCGCCTTTGGTAATGAGGTCTGGATAATCTGGATGATGATGTGGTTGTTACACAGTACGTTGTTGCTGTTGATCATGTTTGCCGATATGATGGAAACGCCCTTTTCAAAGTCTATTCTGGAAGCTCACATGGACGCGGAATGAAATAGACTCGACATTGAAAAGAGCCTGTTCATCATATGGCAAACCTCTTGATTGGTTTCTGCTTTGCCAACAAGCTTGATCTTGGCTGCCCCTGGCCTGGCCATCGATCAGAACCTGGCTGTACAGGAACGCTACAACGACATTTGGCATTCGCAACCCTTTCAGCAGTCACTCCTGGAATAAATCATTCCAAAAGCGGAAAATGGATTTCTCCAAAACAGTCGTTCTCTGTACAATTTTTTGCTGTTTTCCAACTGCTTCAATAAATCAATTTAGTGGTTGAACAAACCGAATTTTTACAGAGGTCTAAGATGTTCAAACCATCCCTGCCCTGTGGCAACTCTATTGATTTCACGGTGGACCTTGGCAACTTCTACATGACCTTGCCATGCAGCATAGTGCAATGGAGCCTCACAAATGAACCAATGATTGTTTTACTGACTATTAGTGGGCCGGGGATTAGATGTAGATACTTGATTATACTTGTAATCATTTAAACATGTATATATATACATATACACAGTATCTACTATTATTATATATATACAAGATTACGAGTATATAATCGAGACATAGTCGAATCACATGGGATCTTCTCATATCGGGATAAACAAGAAAGCGTGATCATACAAAACCAAACGGGGACGGCGTGGGCACATAGGCTGCTTGCCGTTTCAAAAAAAACCCTTCAAAAGTGACTGCCCTCTCAAGTTGCATCACTGCCCGCCATCATCTTTCAGAACGACCAACACTCCTAACACCCAAAACCCGGCGGATGCAACAGTTTTCTCAGGGTCTCCCTGCAGATCGATTGCGCGAGGAGTGTCCAACCTTGGAACGGTAAAGTGAAATCCAGTCACATATTAGTAGGACACCTAGCTACAAGTGGTTGAGCCAACCATCTGAAAAAACAATCTATATAAATACGATGAGTCAAATTGGACACAATTCCATACAATTCCAATGTGTAGGGGGGAGCATGACAAATATTGGAAACTGCCACCTAGACTAAAAACCCACATCTACCCCCATGACATTGCAACCCCAACCCCCCAAGCGGTGTTGGCAGCTTCCTTTTTGCAATCGGTGCAAACAGCATCAAAGATTTTTGTTCAAACATGGACCTGTCATGATTCTGGCGCATCGTAACATTATACGAAATCCATCGAAATCCCAGTTTTTGTTGAAGTGCCACCTGTCACCACCAATCCGCAAGCACAATTCCAGCTGTTGTATGCTCGAGCTTCAAAGAGAGAATCGAGGGATCACTCCACTTGCAAAAGGCAACTGCCATGTCAATAAAACTCGGAGGTTCAGAAACCCGGCAATGTATCCACATGGACATCTCTCTAAAACACAGGACTGTCTTAAGCGAAAGTTGTTCAACGTCTTTCTGGATCTGTCTGTGGGGTATATCTCCGACTTTTTTTTGAGACCACCAGGTTCACTTTTGGGATGGGCAACTGCCTCACGACTCCGCGTTTGTAGCAAAGATAGGACAATCTCTTGCTTCGTAGCCAGAGGGTCATGATGCTGAAGCACCCAGCAGTTTTCGCAGTTCAGAGTATGGGGGCTCCTCCTCCATGGCCAAATTCCTGCAAATCCACGACATGCGTGACCTCGGACATGTTGCTGCTGTCATCATGAAACGCATCAGACTGTTCAACCAGAAACACGACGGCAAAATTGTCGGAAATTTTCGACTTTTTCATGGGGTCGCATGAAATCAGATAGAAATGAGTCTAGCTAACCGCTTGCCACTCTTGAGCTCTCTCCGGCTTGAAAGTGATTTGAGATACTGCAATCATCTGTAGCCGCTATGCTCATGGAACGAGACTTTGTTGCCATCCAAGCTGCAGCGTTTCAGCCAGAGATTCGGGGATTTTGTTGCGAATATGACTTTCCAGAAGTGCAAAGTCTTGCTTTGTTCCTTGAAGCGAAGTGGTGGATGAGAAGCTGGGCATGAGCGGGCATGAGGAATTGCAGGATCCCATTATGTCTGGTACTGCCAAAAACAGAGTACAATACATGGGTGAAACAGTGGAAAGGAAACTACCATTTCTTATCAAACTACCACTGCATTCCCATCAAACATGTATGAAACAAACATCTCTAGGTCTGCTGTGCGTTGCCATGACAAGCGGCATCGCAATTGAAATCTACGACATTCTACGACAAAATGGTTAGGCCTGCCATGCTTTGCCGGGACAACGACTTCGAAGGGACCATGTGACACGGTCCAAACTCAGTTAATGCGATAAACCCATAGGTAGCTCATAAGGTATTCCTATGCATTCCTGTGGGCAGACAAAACAATTATTACCAAAATGCACATGAAGATATTACCATGCAACCCTTACTATACAGAAGCGACTTATAGTGAGTTTATACTGTAAATACATCCAGAAATAGATTGATAAAGCCGAAATCTTAAGCATACATACAGCAAATACATGCAAATACAGCAACAAAGAAATGAACTTAAACAACAAGTAGGTCGATGTGTCACAAGTAATCATGCCAGGAGTGGACTATTGCCCATATCATCCTATCGCACATTGAAGCCAAAGTTCCCAGGATCTGAGTACCGTGTTCCCGAGTGCTTGATGCAACAAGGCCTTGCCATGGCAATCGTCCAGAAGCCAAGTGAATAAGTACCTTACTGGCAATGGAGATCTTAGAAAAATAGGTTTATTTGCGAAATTTATATCAAATTCACCTCCAACAACCAACAGCCAAAAGCTGTATGTGGTCAAAAGGACTGTGCTACAATATGGGAAAAAACGAAGTGTACTAATCCAAATTCAATTCAAAAGAACTGTGACAACACAGCTGTTGATACCATCCCAATCAACCTGTAGATCTACCTTTTGTCCAAGCAACATAGCAAAATGATTCCAAATCACAGCGTGGTGAACGCTCCCCGTGATGAGCCGGCACGGCACAAAAGCGGGTGGTGCCTACTGCATGTGCCTTGCGAGGGTAGACCCAATAGCCTGCCACCTTGAAAGGTCTGCAACATCCAAAATCGATGAGATTGATCCTTCGGTTGGGCAGTAAATCTCAACTGGGCTTGGAGGGTTGAAACTTCCCCTTTAAAAAATGGGGAATAGTGTGTGATGCTGAAGCCCATGATGGGAATTCGAATGGAATTGCTCCTTTTTTGGAAACTGGTGGTTGTACAAGGAGACCACATACTACTAAGGACCATCACGTGAGCAAAACCGTTGAAAGGATTAGACCAAAATGTCACATCTTAGCACAACACGTGCGTTCTCCGGAAAGGTACAGAGCTGACAAAAGCATCAGTCAAGAAAGTGGCAAACACTTGTAGAAAACACCCGGAACTAGCAACCTAATCCAATTCAATCTGGTATCTTGAGTGGTTTGATACTTGCCACTGCCATATTTTTCGCTTTCAAATCTCCATGTGCCAGATTCATCTCGTGCATCAATTGCAGCTGCGTCAGGACTTGTATCCCAATGCTTCTAATATCACTTTCCACCAATTCATAATCCTTGCGACATAAATCCTCCAGACTTCCATGAAAACGCTCAAGCACTAAGAAGTGTGTATGAGGATCAGAATCAGCAAAGAAACCAACAAAATGCGGGAAGACATCCAAATGTTGAAGCATCCTCAATACCATTGCTTCATGATACAACTCATTGCAAGCTTTTTGTGTTTGGCCAATCTTTGCCACAAGAGCTGAGCCTTGAGAGTCTGTCACTTCAACGACTTGACCTTTCTGTCCTTTCCCAAGTGCTCGGCCAAAAATGAAGCGACCCGAGTCAGGCAATAGAATGTCTTGAGGTCGCACCTTGAAATTTTGTGAGAATAGGAATCAACATGGAAAACCATAAGGTCCCGATGCTTATATACTATACGACTATACAGTTGATTGGAAAAAAAAGGGGGTCATTTGTGGAACAAGGATCCTTGTTCAAATGGCTGATGGAAGAACTCCTTTACCCCAATGACTCGGTGCACATGTATTTACGGGAACGGTCAATGGCGCGGAGACAATTCTGAAAAACTCACACCTGATGCGGATGATGCGGATGTAGGGTCAATTTTGTGGAGACTTCCCAGTCGAGCTGCTATCCAAAGAATTGCAAGCTGAAGCGAGACCGTTTTTGAACCGTTGGCAGTGATCAATGCAGAGTGATCCAAGTCAATGTCACCAGTTTCCAACTCCAATGTCATCCTGGCAACAATTTTGAATGATGTTGAAGGAACAAACTTGCGTAAGGTTCGAAAAACGTCACAAAACAGTCGAAAAAGACCAATACCTAAGTTATACTCAGACCGACCTCAACCACCACATTGTTCCCCCCATTAAAAATCTTGGAGAAATTTTCGGTGCCTTTGGTGCTCCAGCGTTCCTCGAAACCAGGTGGCAGTGTCCATCAACTTCGGTTGCCAACGACCAGCAGCCAGCGTTGCAGTCACCTGGAAGGAGACGTCATCCTCGAGGCCTTGAGAGCTGGACGATGCTGGGGAAAACATGGAAAGCATACACCCCGGTAAATTAACATAGCAATGAAACATGGACCGTTCGAAGATGTATTTCCTATTGGAGATGGGATATTCCATTGCTATGTTAGCTTACCAGAGGGTACAACAAAAATTGAGGGAAAGACGGTGCTGCTGCTGCTGCTGCTGCTGCTGCTGTTGGTGTTGTTGTTGTTGTTGTTGTTGTTGTTGTTGTTGTTGTTCATGTTCATAGCGGTAGGCATTTTGGACATTATGGATTTCTGGGGGTTAAAAAAGTGCCTACAGAACATATCGTTTGGTACCATGCGCCTGCACACGCTTTGCAAACCAACACGTGAACCTACGATATACAGCCGAACAGCCCATAGACTGTGCTTTTCATACGCCAAGCACTTCCACCTATCAGCCTGTCAGTGTTTCTGATTACTACATCCATATATCAAAGATCTGCTAACCCACAGCAACCGCATCAAGATCCATCCAACGTTTTAACTTCAGCTTGCCTGGTGCTGTGCCACATTGGGATGTCATCTCCAAGGTCTGATGCTGTGAAGCTTCGACCTCCTCCTCTGAAACCATCCAAGTGATCCATGTCGCTTCCATCTAGGATTCTGGGCGAATTGCACGTAGATATGTATATGTATATGTATGCACATACTATACAGTAAAATATGCAACACATTATATGTATATATATATATATTAAGTACATTATTCTATCAAACTGAACCAAGGACATTTTGCGGGCTGAGCTATCTTTTTGGGTGAGGTTGAGTGGGGTTGCTACAATTCACCCGGGCCTGTTGATCTTGAACAAACTTTGGCTGCAGCGTGATACAGCATGCTCATAGCCACGCAGCAGAAAGTACGGCACGTCTCAGACTTCAACCGAAGAAATAAACATAAAAGAACAAGGCATATATATGTATATGTAGATTACACATAAATACCTAGATGCATCTCACAACAAAAAAATACACATGAACATATACATGTTCATATATTGAACACAAAATAAATGGGTCAAGCCTCAACGATCCAAAAAATCAAGATCATTTCCTGAGCTTATTTACAAAAAAAATCTGATCCTTCCTTGCTTCCGAACTGCTAAACTGAGCCTTCCTTGCTGGATGACTTCGTGCCAACAGCATCTGTGCTACTTGGCTCTGTCCATGCCTTCATGACTCTGGCTGTTTGTGGCAACAAGAATCAACTCTGAAACAACTCTATCAAAATCATGATCATGATAACTACCATGATTATGAACATTAACTTCAGAAGGAGTCATAAGCTCAAATTATGTATAAATGGTTTGAGATGAAGCCCAAGTAAAGGCTAGAATTAGTTAAAGGCCTTGTGAGCCAACAGTCTGCACAGGAATTCCCTTGTAAACAAGACCAGCTCACCACGCTGCGGTGTGCAACAAGGAGTCGCCGGTTGGAGTGAGATCCTGACCGGCAACGCAACACTCAAATGAAAGGGTTTGTGAATGCTATGAATTCAAACAAGATGCCTTAAATAAACAAATACAAACGCACACAAATACATCAATGTATACATCAAATACATGTACGTATATCTAAATCTATATATAACGTATTGAAAGTATAACGATTTTCATAAAGATTAATATGTGGTCTGATTTCCTTGCTAAATATGTGTGCACATGTTTGTGACAAAACTCAATAACATAATATAATAATGCACAATGTGTTGTATACGTAGATTTTGATACATAATTTGGAACCTTCCACGGACTTGGAGACTTACTTTCGCAGTTTGCTTGAGATTCATCTCAGAAAAACAGAATTCATAGCCGGGTGGATTCAAATGACACCGAGCGTCACTTCAGGGAGCTTCACGTCTTAAAAACCCTTCAGGTGCCCGCCGCATGGATCAAACATGATCTTTTGAAAGAACTGATTGGACTCTCCAATCTCCAACTGAGGATGTTCTGAGCTCATGCTAATTTCCCTGACAAATCTGCACTAGAATCACTATATGATTGAATCAAACTCAATCCTTATTCAATTTCTGTCAAGTCTTTCAATAATTCGTGCGGGAAAATGTAACCTGCCTCAATCAATCGATTGCCAGATCGATCCCCAAGGAGTCGCTCCAGCACGCCCGTGTCTCCCTGAAACACAAACAAGTTGCCGACGTCAAAGGCATCCAAGGATAAAGCTGGTGGCAATGGGGCTCGGTATCATAGGTATTCGTAGATGTAGATACGAAAAATATCCGAATGTAAATATTGTCATATGTAATCATAGATGAAAATAACTATGTCACTATCAAGGGATCCCTGTGATTGACAAATTGGGCGAAGAAATTCTCTTCCAGCCTCACGAGCGGCACGAAAAAGTGCATGATCTGCAAATGCCTTTGGGATGTGAGCATGGGAAGATTTCCAACTAGGATTCGCAATGCTTCCACCCCTTTCAATGTGGCAAAATTATACCTGCCATTCAAAACATTTGCTTTCCATTCTGGTTTTACTTTCTCACGTGACTCATGACATTTGGGCACTGAGGCCACAACGGGCCCACCTGGCACAGCTTCGCTGAATTCTTTGGAAATGAAGAGTTTTGAACCGGAAACATACATACAAACATATACATATGTACACATGCACGCATGTATTCTTGCATGTAGACATGATACACCAGTAAAGAGACATGTCTAGAAAACCCTAAAATCACATGCAATACAGAAAGACGTCCCACATTTTTGCCGACACTTTCTACTGGTGGCAGAGCATGCCGTTTCCATTGCATGCCACGACTGCTTTGGTCCTGGCATATCAAAGACTCCGCAACTAAGGATTGACATCTTCAACTTCCCAGCGTAGCTGCCCCATGACGTTGTAAAGCTCGGCAAAGGGCAAAGCCATGAAATCCTATGGCCAAGACAGGATATTTCAGCGCCATTTCAGCGCCACTGTACAGTTCTGAGACATGCAAAGAAGTGGATCATGATAGAATGAAGCCTGAGGTCCTAACATTTTGTACCACTTTGTGATGTAACATGTTAGCAGGATTCAATTCTGAAAGAAAATGCAGGGAGTTCATCTCATGGGCCTTATCCATTACCCCTCCATCATTTTCCAACTTTTTCTCCCATCCATCAACTGGACCTCGCTCAAGCTTTCAGAGCGATAGATTTTCCGTTTCTGCCGGCCACCCAAATGGAGCTCATCCACAAAGTTTGGAAGAACCAAGACGACCTAACAAACCGCGACTTGAAAGCGGTGAAGTTTTGATGTCTTCAATTCTGGATTGAAGCATGATTTCTTCCATTTCGAAAAAGTGCCAAGGAAATTACATCAACTCTTCTTCTAAGAACACATGCTCTCCTGCAAAATCCCTTTTCATCCGTGATATCGCCTATTATGCCAATTTACTGAGGTTCAAAGAGGCGTTGTTCGTCACCAACAGCACTACCGTCATAGGTTCCATGGTTTAAAATGTCGTAGGATCGTCATCCCGTTTGGAGAAATTCCTTGTAGAGCAAGCTAGCTGATGTTTCAATCACCCTTTAATGGGAACAAATCCATCCACTTTGTCTTGAGTCTTGTGGTGCTTCCCTGTCTTTCCTGCTGTTTACCCATTTTTTTCCACCAGAACAGTCAGGGCAAAGAAGCAGTGCATGTGTGACAATGCACACACATAACTTTTATGTATGTGACCCAAGCGCAACAAGTATATCATGATATGTGTGCCTTTGAGAAAACTATACTGCACATGAATCTATGATAAAACTAAGGTACTTTTTGGGGTTAGGTCCGGTAAAAATAAATATACCGGAAGCAAGAACCAACAAATGCATACAAATACTTGGACGAATTAATGAAGAAATACATATCGTACATATATCTAAATACATTTGTCAAACAACCATATGCATAAGCCCACATGATAGCAAAGTGGATTTTCTTCCAAATGACTGCCGGCTTGTTCAGAGCATCAACACGCTCACTTTCTTCTACAAATATCTTTGTGGGCACTCAAAAAAGAAGTACCGGTTGCTCAATGACACCTGGACGGGAAACGAGCCTATAAAAGTCTCTGACTTGGAATCCTCGCACTGTTTCATTCGAAGAATTCTTCTGTATCTATAGTACATAATTGTCCCTACCAAATATCACAGTATGTATAAAATGATACATGTATATCATGTAAATATACATAAATTATGCAAAAACACTATAAATATATGGATTATATTATATATTAAATATTAGTCAGCCTTACAGGCTTCTCTTTGAACCCCCCCCAAAAACCTTCAAGCACAGGAAAAACAAAACTCGAATCCCAACTTGCGCAGCCAGGTCGCTGCAAAATGTGCTTCTGCCAAGTCGTGCGAAGCCTCGTGAAGAAGTGGTCTCGTGACGAATCGATCCTTTCGAGTCTGATGGTTTTCAACAACAAAGCAGTTGGAGTTAGAAACTTAGCACTCTGACAACAACAGAATGGTCACACTTTTCAAAATTGATTGTAACATGGTAACTTGATGATTTGGAAGAGTGAGTTTCCTTCAAATCATTTTAAGATACCAGTAACTACAACACTGTTCCCAAATCGTGGTAAGAACCCAATCTCTCATTCCTCCAATTTCCCACCTCTGGTGTGGGTGCATCCGTCAAGGACGCACGAGGCTTTCCAGGATGTGGCCAATAAAATGTCTCTTTCGTTGTGGCCTTCCTTGGCGTAGCCAACAAAAACATGTCGTGATTTTTTACAGTGGCGTCTCGTTGAAGTATATTTAGCTAAGGCCGTTCAAGTGACAAGAAGCTGTAGAATCTGTAATTTGGGATAGTATGTATGTGTCACTTCTGTTGCTTCAACTGCACAACATCCAGTAAATTTTCGAGGAGCATCCATCCGTCAAAGCTGTTTGTTTGCTCCGATGTAGTGTTGTTACGAACATGCCAAGCGTGCGTTGCTTGCTTGGCGAATGGACTCCACGGACAAGATTTAATTTTTTCTTTCCCGACCATACAAAAAGCAAACGAAATGCATAGAATATATTGCCCCAACATCTTAAACGTTTACCCATTGGTTTTGTAAGGTCAAAATTGCTATTAGCTTAGTGCAAACGATGAAGGTTGCAGCTTCCCAACCAACAAGAAGGAATCGATTGGTCGCTGGAGGAAACACGCGCACTTTTCCCGTTTCATCCATGCATTGCTCATGTATTATTGTTTTCCACCGCCTTGTGGTTCACTCAACGTTGTCATATGTTCACATACTTCAACTCGGCACCATATCAGCCTATTGCACAATGGCTACTGAATACCGCCCTCCAACAAAAATTGTGGCCATGATTTTGCAGTGTGACAGCATGTGACAGCTTGAGAACCAACGTCCAAGTATCAAACGTTGCCAAATCGCATGCCTCACTGCTTGCAATTGAGGGTCCTGGGCAGATCTGGCAACTTTTACATCAACCCAGCTATCTGTAGTGACCCCTCAGGCCTCAGTCACCCTCTTGCAATGAGTCGATTTGCCCCCCAAAAATAGTGTTTCGCCGGTTGATGGGCTGGGGATTCTGGAACTCTAAATGATTGTTCCTTCAGTAGGGAAAAAATAATCCGTTCCTCTCCATGAATTCCTTTATATCTGTTATCATCATTCTATCACTGGTCACTGGTTGATTGTTTTCGTCCCAAACTTTCCCATGTTGTCAGTATTTCTCCAACTCCACTCCTGTGTCTTGCTGTCTGCGATGAGTCCTCGCCCAGCAATCCTGAATTGCACTGAGGCTTCGTCAAACCACCAGCACAGCTCCACCGGGCTGCGAGGAAAGCTCTCCTGCGATCAAAGGGATGCGGCGAGGCACTACTGACTTTAGATTTGAAGATCATTCGAACATGCAAAACCTATCAACCTGTATTGCCGAAGCACATCATATCGGAGGATGGCGAGGGAGATCATTTTCGCGATGCTCATGGAGATGTGTTCAAGTGTCAATTCAACAATAAGAATATACATTGATAATCATCAACCCCACTATTCAATAGTCGATTCAAAAAGAAACAACTCAAAACATAGCCCTTCAACGTCTTTTCATTCAAGTACAGTAATCCACTTGAACTCATGGGAATCATGGGGGTGTCCTGAAGGTGCCGGACCTTCCCAGCACGTTCATCGGTGATGAGAAGCATGATGCAGCTGTCCTGCTGGGAAAAAACACACCATTCAAATCAATGATCGCAAGAATTCATCTTTGTATACATTGCGATGCCTACTATCTAGTATTTCAAAGCAAATAGTTCATAAAAAAGATATATCTACAGTATTCATCATGATAAATGCAGCTACGAGGCTGCTGCAAAGAAAATGTGGTGAACTCTTATTGAACTGAACACATGTCTCGAGTTGAACTCCTTAGTGTCGGGTTCCAACTCTTCATCACTCGCAGCACTCCCTATATCCGCAGCCAAGTGTTGGGCTTGCAAGAAGCCACGGAACACCACGGTGCGCACGCTGGGTGTCAACGTAGCCTAGCAAAATGGGCAAAGGCTCGGTGTTGTTGGGAAAGAAACATGCCTTGTGGCAAAATACAAGGGTGTTTAAAGGTACAAGGACTGAAACCACACAACTGAAAATGTCTGTTGCACTGTGACCCCTGTCATTTCTATTCTCTTCATTCATTTCAATGAAGAAACTAATTGGATCACATCATGCGGTTTAAACATATTAAAAGAATGCTCCAACATCCTCAGCGCAAGAAAACGGAACACCTTCTCAGATACTCCATCTAAAACAGCCCGTTCTCCTTTCTCCATCATTTGACGTTTGTATCCCCTCAGGCATCACTCGGCTATGGCTGAAGAGGGGGAATTTGATAGTAACTTTCAGCCGCTCAGTTGATAGGTCCCCCAAGCTTACCAACTGGGCATCCCAAGGGCCACCATCCAACGACCTCTTTTAACTTCCAAGGGTGAAGAAACAGGATCCACGGTGGCCAACTGTAGTTGTTTTCGTTTCGCTTCTCTTCTATCACGTTTGGGTCGACGTGTTCCACCATGGTTCAAGGCTGCGCGCAAGGAGGCAATCCATGGAATGGCCAACATCGGTGGCACTTCCGGGTCCTTCGGGTCCTTAGGTATTTGAAATCATCAAAAACGATACCATGTCTGGCGGCTGAGTGTTTCATCAGTTTGGAACATTTCAATGGGCACTGACATTTATTCAAAGAAAAGGATTCATTCTAACATGTTCTAAGGTGCATCGCTCATGTTTTGATCTATGCTGTCAATCAACAGCCATGGCAGGAAGAGAAACACAACATGTGCGCGTAAAAAACTAAATAAAAACCAAAGTCTCACTCTTTGCCGCGGCTTGACTGCTATATCCAGCATCCATGACTCTCGGCCTTGATCTGACGTAGCCGCCAAAATGATATATTTGTGTGCCTCAAACGTTGCACGCAAAAGAGGTGCTGGCTGATCATCCTCATGAAGTACGGCAAGAACAACCGTAACCGTACAAGCGTACTATCTGTATGTGACAACATGTAAAGGGATAGCCTTTCAGCAAACACATGTAAACACTACAACGTACACGAAGTATTCAACTCCTGTGTGGAGCAGCCGGCACTGCGAAGCAAATTTAGCCCTGTGAACACAAACGCACTTCCACCAATTTCCCAACTTCCAAGCTACTGGTTTCGTACTTGATAAGAATCCTTCACATAGCATGATCTATAATAATCCATCCAATGCATCCAAGTATTGAAGAAACACATGAAAAATTGCTGGTTTCTTGCTGCATGTCTTGATTTATTTTTCGGGGGTTTCTTGATGCCAAGCACTACAACTTCACCTTGGTCACCCGGCTGCTAAAGCGTCCTCTCTTTTGGATTAAAGATCCAGGACCCAGCATAGATAATGTCAGCTGTCACATCTTGCGACGGGACAATGTTATTAAAAAAATAAGGCATTATAACATGATGATTAAAAGCTGCGAAGATCTTATATATATATATATCACGTTACTGGAACAAACACCTTGGAGAAAAGTTAAAGGTTCAATGGTGTCTAACGAGAAAAAGGAAGAGCCACCCAAAGGCATTTTGACTGCAATGTTGACAGGTGTGTGGCCTGTGTTGCAAATTCGCACGTGCATGTCTATGTTTCTGTTCTGTCTGCATACGTGTACCTTACATGCAGGAAATCTAGTGTTGCTTGGTTATTGCTTGACATTGTCTTCGTGATATTCACATATTCACAAATGTATCTCAGTACCGCAAACACTTTTGTAAAAGATCGTAAAATATTGAGCTATTTGAAAATGCCATAAAATGAGACTGTTAGATCCAAGTGCTAGGATCAAGTAACATGCCCCATGGGAGATTTTGGACTGCAAGCAAACGTGCATGGAGGGTATTACTTACTTTATCACTCACAAGCCACAATGGCTCTAGGCACGGCGATTTGGTCAAGCGCTCACAATCAGAAACCTTCAACTTGCCAAAGATTTGATTCGACTTGTATCAACTTTTTCAACTTGCTGAATGCAATATCAACTGGATCATACTCGAATCGCTTTTGCGAACAAATGCTGCAGCTCAAAACTTCCAATCAACGGGACAACAATGGAAAACCATCCTTTTCATGGTGCATCTTTTGTTTTTTTTTTCCACTTCAATGTCTCGGTATCATGTCTAGGTTCCCACTTCTCACCCACCAGCTCGCCACGGCCCCATCATTTGCACCTGGAAATAGAGGTACTCCCCCAGGCTGAAGCAGCTGAAGCACCTGGGACCAAAGGGTGCTGGTGCTCAAAACCCGTTCTTTATAGTTAAACTCTACTTTCTGGACTTTGTAGTCAAAGTATACCACGGTCAAATACGTACATCTACTTCATCATCGAAGGCATATGGTTGATAATTTATTCTTCAAATGCAATTCAATTCATCAAATTTAACTTTTCACTGATATCGCCTCCATCTTCTCCCAACCTTTCAACATCATCCGGGACCTTTTGTTTTTTTTGGTGTTCGGAAACATCCCCTTCCAGCAACACAACCCTGTCATCCTACCTGAGGATCTGGAGAAGTATGGATCCATCTGGCCTTGGGTGTTCAACTGCGGTATCTAAGAAAATTTATAGACATCTACATAGACATCTTGTCTATGAAAACTTCTGGACATCTAAAAACTATGCGATATCTTTACCCATGGAACATCTGGAAATTCATGAATATCTGATTTTCAATTGATGCAGTCAGTTACTTCTTGAAAATTTCTTCCATCTTTTCATCTTTCCTGTATTTTTGTAAACTGCTAGGAGTTTCATGAATTTCATGGATTCCGTGGCGTCATTTCTCATTCACATGGCGGTGAAGGTCAACGTGTGGACCCTCTTGGTTGCTATTGAATCTCTGCCAGGGCCTTTCTTTGAAGTCCTTATGGCACTTGGAGGAGGGAGTGAGCAATCAATCATTTGTAGCAAGTCTATATTGATAAATGTTTTGGTTATATGTTTCAAAATTAGGAACTTCAACATCTCACCCAAATTGGTTCATTTTAGTAGGAAACTGATATATATATATATATATAGTTCAGGGCCTTGAAAATTTTGATGCACACCATATTTGTTCATTCCCTCTTCCACTATCTGACTCCTACACACTTGTTGCGGAAAACATCCACCCAAAAACAGTGGATGGAATTTTGCGCGGGCTCACGGGACCCAGTGGCTCTCTGAAAAGTACAAGTCGCCCACCACAGCAACCTGAGGTTGCTAATGCATGAGAAATCACCCTGCCGAGGTCTCAGCAACTTGGAGCACTCCAACAGGATCTGTGAAAGTCTCGTTTTTTTTTTTTTTGAAATTTGGTATCACCGTGATCACCTTCCATCTTCTTGACATTTTTAAACCTTTTCAAGCTGTGTTTCTTTGTATTTCTCGGAGGCAAGGAACAGATTCCACCAGTGGCTGTGTCCAAACAGGATCCTGGCGTTTTTTTGGCACAACAGTTGAGGCTGTGGGATGATAACTTTTCTCAAATACCCTCGGTGCCTTTGGTGGTTTTTGAAGCAGGCCAGGTTCAGACCTCGATTTGGAAGTTGAAAATGAATGAAAAGGATAGACTCTCCCTGAAACTAACAGTTTGCACCTGAAAATGGATGCTTGGAATGCTAGTTTCCTTTTTGGGATGCCCTATTTTTCAGGAGCAATGTTAGTTTTTGGGGAGGGTAGTTTGGCTCCTCTAGGTTCATTGGCAGCTTCCAAAGTTTCACTTACACATCAAGATCATTCAAGATCCATCATCGGGCTGCAATTTGGAACTGGGGCGCGCACTGCTCTGGTGAAGGGGCTGCCGTCTGCAAGCAGAGCTCTTCAGCAAGTTGGGGTTCGCTATTTTGATTCATCTCCCTGAAGGAACTAGGACCTTCTATCCGTCCGTCAGTTCATATAATTTTGTAGGGGGAAATTCTCTTCCTGAAGAGATTGAAGAAATTTCTGATAAACTTCTAGGGCCTAGGGCATGGGGCGATCATTGATCATGAAAAAAAAACCATGACACTTCAATTTCAAGCAGCCCCACCTGCTTGCAAGGAATGCCAGTGTACAAGAACAATCGGCTGCCGGTACTTGGAGCCATTCCTCAGCCACATACACAAACAAACACCTTGGTGTCAAGTGTCAATCAGTCAATCTTCTAGGTGATTTGAGAACTAAAATGTTGCACCAACCTCCAATTTATGGGAGGAAACTGATGTCACGTCATGACTCAATTTGAATCTTGGGCCTTGAGATGTCCACACCGACTCCTCCAGTAGTTCATTGAGCATCGGATTCAACGGGATGTGGGTGCCGGCGCAAGAAAAAGATTCGAATTGACCAATACAACCAGGGAAACAGGTTAAGATCTTTTGAAGTCGGAATTTGGAAACATCCCGAAATTTGGTATTACTGTAGTACGTAAGTGAAGTGAAATAGATTCCCTTCCGAGTCATTTCACCATCATTTCTCATTTCCCAAAGAAATGGGCACCGAGTCTCTGCTTGCCATGGGTGCAATGGGAAATCTCCAAGAGGGCTCTTCATAGAGCTGCAAAGACCTGTCAACGTCTTTGGCTCAAATATTTTTGTGAACCAATGATTGCTGGTCAAGGCCAACGATTATGCATATAAGGATTTCTGCTAACAAACAACCAGCCTTCAGAACAAACCCTTGACTGATTTGGCGATCAGTCACGGAACCCACAGGCGATATAGTATGGTATAGCAAATGCTCGGAAACTGACATAGTAATGAAGATCAACTTTTCCAACAGGAACTGCATCTTCTTTCATGGCGCCTTTTCCGGCCAGGTATTTGTGTGTGTACTGGAGTGAGTATAAGCATGATATCCAATGAATAATTGAAACATCTTACATTTCTATAATATAATGTTTTTGATGCACGTGCATCAATTTGGATCCCTCATGGCAATCCCAACTTTCAAACATCTTATCACATTTCACTGACTTTCCGAGGTGCCTCGCCGGTGCGTGGTCAATTTCCTGCACGGGCGATGATCAAAGACGGAAAACCACCATCGATAATATTCGATAAGCAAACCACAAATCACTCCAAATAATACGACATGGGTAATTTTGGTGAGTTGTCTCGATTTCATTGTGTGTCTTGGACGATCTGCTTCCTATTCCCATGCTTCTTGTTGACCCTGTTTCGGCTGCTTTTAGCTCCTGCAACCTTTGGTTCTTCATCTTCAATTCACCCAGAAGGGGGCCATCTGGATGTTCTACAACGACTCGATAGCGCAGCATACCCTCAGCATTTGCGAGTCTTCTCTGTCAACAAGCATCCAGCATGCGGCACAGGTGTCTGCAGAAATCGGCCGTAGTGATGCGAATAGGTCTGCAAATAGAATTCAATTGAATCATATTGCCTCTATACTGCGGGTACACTTTTAAATCGACTGCATCATGTTTCTTTGCGGGAAGATTCTATGCATGATATGGACATTGTACGTGCACACATCTTAACAGAGTACTCTGATGCGTACAATGAAACGCATCGTATACAAATACTTGGTGTCAGCCAAGTGGCGATGGTATCGTAGATCTCCTGATGATTGGCACGGAGTCACGACAAATCAGCAATGCTCAAGGACTCAAGGACTGGAAGAATAGATAAGACAGAACATAGCAAAAAATCATCAAACTTGAGACAACCTCCTACTATATATACTAATAGTATATTAAGGTAGGCGATCCAGTTACCACCCCCTTACCCCGTGTTCCTGTACATACTTTACACATGCCCGAACCTGTGATAATGTTCGTGTTCAAAGTGCTACGCAATGGACTGCTTCGGTACATACTTTACACATGCCCACGCCTGTGATAACGTTCGTGTT